>VXAB01011504.1:6066-29229 GCA_013399175.1 Odontophorus gujanensis
TCATCTGCACGAAGACGTTATGTCCATTTTTAGAGTGAACTGCAGAGATGTTGTTAGCCATTGTAGGGAAAATCATCACGTGTCCAAAGCTCAGTTGCTTAAGTTCCCTGTTTTCCTAGAAGTCTTAATGTGTGATAATGCAAATCTATATTTCTTCTTTTTTACTATCATATGGGTAGATCAGGAAGCATTTGAATTTTCTCATTGCCATTTACCACTTAACTCAGCCTAGCTTCCACAGGCTACAGAAAAAAATCAATTTATTCAAACATATCATCCCATTGTCCATAGTATTGATCTCAGTGACTCTGACTCTTGAACCAGCAGTGAGGCTGCTTACCTTTCTTGTTTTATTGAACATACATTTTTACTGTTAATGTAGGGAAAGAAAGCCCATAAGTACAGGATCAGCAGAGAAGACAACAGCATTTTTGGTGTCACATTAAAAGTAACTTGACAAACTAGAAAACTTTTTATGGATTGTATCTAGAGACAATAAAGCAACTAAAGAAATTGTTGCATCTACATGTTGCTATGCTTTATCTTCTTTCTACTTCAGTAAATGTGTGCACTTTAATGACACTTGTACAGAAGAAAATTTGTGCAGAAATCTCATCATGCTGCCTTTAGTAAATAAATCCTGGCATGTCCTGAAGGCCAAATGGTTTAAAGTGTTACTTTTTCAGTTAGCAAAATACCATCCATCTCTGAGTGTAACCTAAAAACATGCACATGGATCCAAATGACTAGATTAGTCAGTGTGATCTAGATGTCCTGGAATGTGGAGGAAACTCTTTTTTGTTCGTTAAGCTATATAGTGTTGCTTTCTCTACTTGACTAGATGATCAAATATACTATAGAAAGGGCACAAAGAAAAGTAATCATAATGGACTTCTGAAATCTTTTTTCTAACAAAGAGCCTTTAGAGCAATTCATGATTTACCTGTTAGTTTTCTACAGACTTGCAGTACTTGAACGCTAATTAGTTTCTTTAAGCAGTGACAGCAAAACTTTGGTTCCCTTCTGTGAGATACAAAATCAAATTACACCTCTTGTTTAGTGAAAATGCAAATTTATAATAAAGCAATCAGAGGTCAGGTGATGAGTGAAAACCAAATACTCATCATAAAAATAACCCCAGGCACTGAAAATAAATAAAGATCTACAGTAGAAATCAGAGGTATAAAATGTCAAATGGATTCTGGATATACACTGTGATGGTATTATGTTTCAGTGCTAACTTTTTCTAGACTAATCCTTCCCAAGATATGCTTAAAAGATTTTATTAACCAGTTACTGTAAAGTCGCAGATGTCTCATTAAAAGAGTGTAGCTGCAAGACCATTTCCCTGAATACAAGGTGAGTCTCAGTGGAAGAACCTTGGAAAAGAGACTTCGTGTCAACTGGCTTATCTGTAACAGAAGCAACTACAACATTTCTGTGAATAAAAAAAAGAAAAAAAGAAAAAAAACTATTAAACAGGTGTCAAAATATCGGAGAGCACTTACAGCACCATTAATTTGTATGTATTTTGCAAAAACTAGAAATAAAAAAATAAAAAGTAATCATTAAAAAAAAAGCTGTGAGGGATATAAAGGATACATTCTGCATATTTTATATAAGGACATAGAAAGAGCAAAGGGACAAGTTAAAGAAAAAGAGAAGAGTTATTTGTGGGCATAGCTGTGCGGGCTGGGGAGCTGATGCACTCCACAACCCTCATGAGCTTTTTATTTGGGTAAAAATGCACTGCTAAGAAAATGTTTGATTGAATGTGAGACTCAGTAACTTGTCTCATAACACTCATAAGTTTTAGTGGCAATAAACGTAGTATATAGCAAAGTTTGAGAAAATGCTGTGCAGGCAGATGGTAAACGTGTGCCTAAAGTCTATCCCAAAGGTGCAAACACTGCCATCTGCTCTTGCAATAATCTGTTTTCTTCCTCAATGCCATTGTTTAGATATAGGGATCAAATTTTCCCAGCATAGCAGTTTGACACACAGGACTCATTTATGGGATTTTCTTTCTTTCTTTATCTGGAGGAGACTGATTTGCACCACTGGGCATCACACCTCCATGACAGTGGAGAGCATTTTCTTGCAGCTCAGGAGTCACAGAAAATCTCCCCACTTCCCCAGCTTCAGTTCAATTTCATACCAGGCTTGTATCTCTGAACAGTTCTTCCTTAAGGAAGAGCTTTCAGGACATAATTCTGAGAAGTTTAAGGATATATGGAAACATATGAAAAACATTTTCCTTTGCTTCTGCATCTAGAAGTTTGTAATGAAAACTATGGTGTTACAGATGTACATATCTGGCAAAATGTAGTTTGTTACTCTGCACTTGACATGTTTTGTATTTGCATTTGCCTAATATTTCCTATCTTTTGCAGTGTTATTACCGTCTTAAAATATCTACAACTCCTACAGCATAGCTAACCACCAAAAAACATTATTATCTCTCTATATTCAGCATTAATGCAGCCTCACCCCAGGTAAGTCATTCAGTTTTAAGCTACAGAATATAAATATATTGTAAAAAAATAATAGAATGTGTCCAAAGGTAAGCAACAAAAGTAGTGAAAGAACTAAAGGGCACGACTTCAGGGGAGCAGTAAAGGAGGATTCAAACATGTAAAGAGCTCCGTGTCATGTGGGGTACAACTGCTTTATTTGGGCATATGAACACTTTTAACTGAATAGAGGCTACAAGTGCAATGTTGATGTTTTCTGGTACTGTGGTACTGGTACTGGTGCTTACACAAAAAAAAGGAAAAAAATATATTTTTACAAATTTCAGAAATAGAGATGTCCACAGAGTAGATCGCAGGACGATTCAACTTGAATCCCTATTGAAAAAATGAAAAATACCAGCTGCTCTCATTAGCATTTTATTCATTGTGTTAAGTTTGCTGCATTTTGTGTGAAGAAATAAATAATATGAACTCCATAGAGGCTAACAAAATGCTTTCCAAGAATAGTTTGCTTAATAGAAAACTTTAAAGAGTGAGGTTCATGGATTCACACAATACATGTTAGCAGTCAAGTATGCATTCAGAACACCTTTTTAATCATCCCCAGGAAATTTTGTATAAATGGACATTTGTATGCATGATAGGCTTAGGATTACCATAATGAAATCCACTTTGCATTTCCATTTGTAAAACTATTCACATCTGTCATTACATGAGTAGCCCTTAAAATCAGTTTTAAATATTTAAATATATTATTCTCTCCACACATCCCCTATAATTGATTTTCAGAAGAAATCTGATTACTGTTGAAGTAGGGAAACAGTAAAAAAAAAAAAAAATCATTATTTCAGGAAAAAAAGACTTTCTTTGTGATAACAGAGAAAAAAACACCTGTTTCTTAGAAAAGAAAAAAAATTATCTATTGAAGGAACAACTGAATAAGTTCTGTGCCTTTTCTTTTTTCTTCCTTTTAGTAATAAAGTTGTTGCATTGTCAGTTTTCTGCAAATAAAACTATATCTCCATTTTAAAATGTAATGTTACTAAATATTAACTCAACCTGGAAATATTAATTTAAATTCAGGTGGTTGTAAAGGTACAGCACAGCACAGCAAGAGAAGCAAGCAGAGTATTTAAAAACTTTATCAGTATATGCTACCATAATATGGCATTTGGAGCACTAGGCTTTATCTAAAAATATGAATACTATCCTACAAATAAATACAGAAGGATATTTAATCATTAGTTTTAATATCTCACCATAGTTTTTTTACAGTCAACAACATTCTAATTCAAATCAGTACATTTTTTCTTGTCACATATGTCCTCCAGATCTTTAAAGTGAGCCTCCACATAACAGCTAAAATCATGACAAACCTTGAAAACAGTTCCTCTTTTCTATCTGCAGACTGAGGCTGCAAGACAACTGCAGCAGCAACAGAAATAACAAGAACCGTGTATGGTAACTGGAACAGTTATCAGTTAGCTAGTTATTTATATTGCAAGGTAAATAACTGTATCAGCACTTTGCTCTAGGACATCTCTCATGACTATATTTCAAAGACTGTATTTAACTGTTTAAATATGCTGTAACCCACAGCAAAGCTTGTCAACTGGCATGTGAAATTTTAGTTTTCGGACTTATAAGCATCATTACTGCTTCTGCTGTTTGGACACATTGTGATCACCATCTAAAAAGGCAAAGAAAAGTGTCTAGTGCAGTCAGAGTTGAACTTTAGCAAACCTTGCCAGGAGAGTAGTGAACTGACCGGGAAGCTGCTATATTCTGGAGAATCAAAGGCACAGTTTTGAGCAGTGGACAGAGAGAGCTGCAGATAAACAATGACTCGTGTAGAGTAGAGAGGTATAAGCACTAATTTTTGACAGCTTACATCACCAACAATTCATGATCTTCTTACTTTCCTCCCAAATCCCAACTAGTGCATCCACCCACTTGAAACTAAGCAGATAAATGGTGTTTGCTCTTCATTTGGACCCAAATCCTGCCCAGAATCATCAGGAGGATATTTACTATTCTTTCTTTTTCTTTTTTTTTTCCACCTGCATTTCACTAAATCATGGTAGGGCATTTTAATGGTTACTTTATTTGTTCAGTTACTTGGTGTCTTAAATATTTAACAATCTTTCTATGTTATTATCTCACTGAACTTGTTTTCTGCAGTCAAGAAACGTGATGCATTGAGGCAAAAGAAACAGATCTTTATTTAAAAATTTGTTCCAAGAAATGCTATATAAAAAGTCAAGTTATTTATCATTAGGTGTTCACAAAAGATGAAATATAAGAAAACATTATTGATGTATATATTCGTTTTATGAAATGTTTTCATTGTTACTGAAGCAGAATGTGCTCATATAGTTTTTGCAGTGTTTCTAGAAATTCCTAGGTTTAGAAACCGAGGAATTTAGGAACCTAGGTTTTAAACCACATTCTCAAAATCTGTACGGAAAGACCAGATCTGATGCTTTTCCACATTTTCAGACACAGATTATAGGAAGCATTATATTAGTTATCAAGTACCAGCTTATAGTATCAATGTTTACTATAGTAGTATACTTGTTAGAGTTCCAGGAATTAGATGTTTCTATGTTCCTCAGTGAGGTGGGACACAGAAAGTTTTTGGGAAGCCAGAGGTGCCTGGTTTTGTAGAATTATGATATTATTATTATTATCATTATTATTATTATTGATTTATGAATTTAAACTTGAAAATTGAGCTAAAATGCCCCATGAGTTTTATCAGGAGTACTACACTGACGTGGTAAGGATTAACTTTCCTGCCAGGGAGAGTTTGTTCATACTAAACATACTATTTACTAAATACATAGTGTATAATTACCAGTCAGTTAAGGTTATCTTCAGCAAAGCCTGTGTTCAAGTCTCACCTGGAAGTTAGTTAATTTCCAGAAAATTTTTAGAACAAGAATTTGGAAGCTATCTGAGACAAGACTATGGAGGAAAAAAGAATGTACATTATTGACATAACTGCTAAGGATATAGAAGGAAATGAGTTTTTTGAGCTTTTGGAACAGTCCTTACTTCTATTTATATGTTCTCCTTTATTCCACAAACTCTGAACTGCTTTTGTTTCTGCTTCAGTTCAGAAAAGGAAATGTAAAAAGTGTTACTCCTGTTGTTTTCCTATCAATTGTGTTAGAAGATTAAATCTTCCAAAAACAGAGCTTGAGGAATAAGTAAAGACAAAAGAACCAACAGAACTCCATGAGGACGACATTTCTCAGTCCAGTGAAAAAAGGACCCAACTAGCAAATCTTTTAACAAGCACTCTTCTCTCAGCTGGTAACATTTGCATCAACAATAGAAACATAACAACAAAAATACCGACTGAAGACATTTCAGTATAAATATTTATTTCCTCAACTATATGCTCTTATTCCCTGTCATTAAGCTCACTAACATTAAGATTTTTACTCAATCCAAATATGATAACGACTAAAAATGTAACTAATCAACACGTTATGTAAAATAAAAACAATAACCTCCTCACTACCTTCACGTGCCTTTTCCATAGAATAAAAACAGATAAAAGTAAGTCTTAAAAGACGAAACCTAATCAAACTGTGACACCTGGAAAATAGTTATACAGTACTTGAAAACTGCAGTCCTCATTTCTGACACAGAGAGGAGATATACTTGATAACTATACAGTAAAAAATTGAAGTACTTGTTGTGTTTCAGTCATACAGATATATAGTGATAAGTGTTATGGGATGGCCATGGTCCATAATGCCAATGAAACAAACAACAAAGTCTCAAGGTACAATTTCTCTCTTAAACTTGTGTAAGTCTTTTTAAGGATAGACTGCAGAACCAGTTTTAAAGACAATGTTTTAAATGTTTGAGAAAGAAAGCCAGCACTGGGACAGTGTAGTAAGGCAATGCAGACAGGCTTGCTTCATGCTAAAAATACTTAAAACACTAGCAAATTGCCAAGCATATACTAAAAACACATTTCAGAGCTCTTGGATTTATTTATAGAGGGAAATAAAATAATTTAAAATTGTGAGAAATGCAATAAAGTGGACAGTTTTTAATAACTCAGATAATAGGCCAGACTTGTTGGCCATTCTCCAGTCTTNGTTCTCACTGCTTTCCTATATTACAAAACATTATGTCTGTTTCTGCTCCTATTACTTCCCTTTTTTAATCATTTTTCTAAATCAGATGTGAAGTGCTTTGTGAATGGAAAAAACGTATTTATTTGAAATGCAAATAAGATGTTATGATATTTATGACATTTAAAACAAATGCTGTTTACACACTGTATATGCTTTTCATATTTATTTCATAGAAATGTTTTTTAGCATCTCTCACACATACAAATATTGGGGATATGGATGAAAATAATGG
Organism: Odontophorus gujanensis; assembly: GCA_013399175.1. Classification (NCBI taxonomy): domain Eukaryota; kingdom Metazoa; phylum Chordata; class Aves; order Galliformes; family Odontophoridae; genus Odontophorus; species Odontophorus gujanensis. The sequence continues at coordinate 12,930 of VXAB01011504.1, forward strand.
TGTGGTTTGACCCCAGAAGACAGATAAGCACCACACAACCACTCATTTACTCTCCCCCATGTGAAATGGAGTAGAGAATCAGAGTTAAAAGTGCAATAACTCATGGATTGAGGCAAAGACAGTTTACTAGATAAAATAAAAAAGCTGCGTGTGCAAGCAATGCTAGTAAGTTCTTTGAGTTCCTCCCATTGGCAGCTAGATATTTTCCCACTGTCAGGAAGGCAGGACTGCTGTATGTCCTGTTATGTGAAGAAAATTCATCACTCTGAAAGTGTTCCTGCTGCCGCCCTTCCTTCTTTCTCTCCAGCTTATGATGTCTTAAGGTATAGGATATGCTTTCGGTCAGTCTGGGTCACCTGTCTTAGCTGTGTACTCTCCTGCTCCTTGTGCCCCTCTAGCTTCTCACTGGCAGGGCAACATAGTAGATTGACCATCCTCCCAAATTACCTAGGAGCTGCTCTTGAAGGCATCACCATACTCTGTGTAGGATGACTGCAGTACCAGAGCTTGTAAAAAGAGATTCTATCAGCTGCCACCAAAATTTACCTATCCTTTATATATACATATTTAAAAAAAAATATTTGCCCAGCATGACACAATAGAGAAAAGTGAATAGGCAGCAACTACAGACCTAGAAAGCTTGAAGAAAATAATGTGTATGTTCCCATACCAGCACACTCTTTGCAATGAGAAGAAAGCAGTTAATATGCAGCTCTCTCCACAGCCAGCTCCATTTTCCAATCACTCTTAGTCTGGACTTTTGCAAAGTTTAGTCAAAAGTTTATTCAAAACTGATGAAAGCATTCAAACCTTTGTTAGAGCACCTTCACATACAAGACATTGTATTTAATACATATTCTAAAGCTCACAACTCTATTTCATATGAACAGATAAAGGGAATCAGAATTTCTGGCTCATTACTGACTTTTGATTGATTCTAGAATTGTCAGTAACAAAATTCTTTAGTTAGCTACCAATTACTTTAGAGTTCGGGTGAATTTACCCTAGCCTTGTCACCTTGTCACCTTGACACTTAGGTTCTCATTTAGCTCCCAATTATATTACATATTTTCCCCATAATACCACAGTGTATTGTTACTGATTTTTTTCTACAAACTCTTCTTTCTCTAAGGTTTGTAAACAAATAGATTTGCTAATACCAAAATACCAGCATTTAAAGGATTATTGTTATCTTTTTCCAGATGGATAAAAACATGAACATTAGTTTATTACTTAAGCATTTCACAATAGTTCCTGACAAAAGAATATTGCGCAAATGCAGTATTTTATTGTTCTGTGTGTAATATCAAGATTTACAAAACTTTGAGTAAGAAGCTCATTTCTCTGAATTTCAGTGGCATAAACAGCCAGTTCCCATAAACTCCTGTAAGCATACATATTTTCTATGTTCATCCAGTTCCAACTACCTGCCATAGGCAACCCAGGATCCCATCCAACCTGGCCTGGAGTAGCTCTGGGGTTGGGACATCCACAGGTTCTCTGGGCAGCCTATACCACGGCCTCACCACCCTCATTGTGAATAATTTCTTCCTAATATCTAATCTAAATATTTTAGTTTAAAACTATTACCGCTTGTCCCGTCACACTGCCTGGTAAAGTCCTTCCCCATCTTTCCTGAAGGTGCCCTGTGACTAAGGTCTCCTAGGGTCTCCTCAGAGCCTTCTCTTTTTTGGTAAACTCCAACATTCTCCCACTACTTCATAGCAAGATTAAGTAGAATTTAAAATCACAAGAGAAAGGAAAAAGTAGACTATGTAGGATGGGTGTCCTATATAATCCACAGCATTTAATATAATGCTTATGAATTCTTTCCTTTCAGTGTTTAAAGGAATTCCCACTACAACCATTATTCCATTAAGTAAGTATTATGGCACAGGTGTACATTAGTGCCTTTGATCATACAATAAAATTCATCTTGATTCCATAACAGCCTATCAGAAATACAATGAAACCCAAACAAAAGGAAAGTTTTCACTTACCAAATGGTATTGTGTAGAGCAGCTAATTGGACTGCAGTGTAAAATGTTGTAAGACAAAGAGAAACAGCTAGGTTTATGGTTGTCAGAAAACTGCATTTCTTCCAGTCACAAAGCTGCTCAAGATCTGCTCCATAGTTTTAACGTTTTGGAATCTAATGTTTCACTTCATATAGCTTACATGGTAGATTTACTAGAGCTGTTATTGAGAAAATAGCTAGTTTAATATTATCTATGTTTCCTTTAAAACCTGCTTTCAGGTTTTTATGAAATTTTATCCCCATCTAATTGGCACATATCAACTAGGAGTAGTTAGACCAGTTAGGAACCAAATAAGTGTAGCAAGGACTACTTCTTTTATTCTATCTGAGAAGATGTGTACTTCAGCAAGGAACTGAATCCAAGAAGTAGTGAAAGAAATGTATGCCCATTGCATCCTGGTCTCACTAGAAGAAAATAAGTATAGTCCATATTCATTTTTTCAAGATGCTTAAAGTGTCAAGGTCCTGACAGTGTAATTTTAAAATAATTACTCCCTTTGCAACCTATTGTAGGTAAGATGCTTTAGCCTGGGGTTGGACTAGATGATCTCCAGAGGTCCTTTCCAACTCCTATTCTGTGATTCTGTGAGCAAATTCTGAACTCCTACACCCATTTATTAATCTTCAGTAGTCTCAATGGTCAAATGTACATCAAAACTTCATGGGAATATGAAGATGTTCTTGATCAAATACTAGTGAAGGTGCATTATTTATTCAAGAATTATTCAAAGTACAAAATGTGGTTATATGTCTTGAATATTTTCTCATATCTAATGTAGAATCTGCTTCTGGGCAACCAAAGTGTTGGTTATGCACTGCAGAACCAAGGAAAATACAGTACCACTGTGTCATTGTGTGGAAAACTAGTGCTGCTTGCAATTTCTGTCCTAGACTCCTAAATGCATTAGTTCACATGAGGTTTTGTCTATAACTGATCACTATGATTTTTGGACACTATCACTTTCTCTTTCTTACTAAACAATGAAATAGAACAAAAACACTCTCTTATTCTAACTGTTCCTTATTGCCCTACAGACAGAGTCCTCAGTAGTGTGGAAACAGACAAATGTAAGAAGATCTTAATTCAGACACTTACTTTTGCTGTTGTTGGGGTTTTGTTTGTTTGTTTGTTTCCCTTTTACTGGAACAATACTGGGTCATTTGTACATATATCAATCTGCAGAAACACATGGCCTACTTATTCTAGGCTGGAACATTTACAGATTTGTTAGATCAGGAACCATTAAGCAGGGATAAGTCTTCATGCAGACAAGCCTTGAATGCATAATGACTCTTGAATACAGATACTGAATTAATGCCTCATCAGATGCATGATTTTAACTCAACAATAACGGCTATATCACTAATGTAAGTTCACAGAATCATAAAATGGCCTGGGTTGTAAAGGACCTCAAAGATCATCTACCTTCAACCCAATCTGCCATGGGCAAGGCTGCCCAGAGCCACATCCAGTTTTGCCTTGAATGCCTTCAGGAATAAGGCATCCACAACCTTTCAGGGCACCCTGTTCCAGTTTGTCATTAATCTATTACATCCTGGTACAAACTTTGCTTGTTTAGATAGGGTATTTTCCAGCACTTCATTTGATTTTGCTGCATTGTTGCTTTTTTCTTTTTTTTCTTTCTGTGCATAAATCATTCTTATTTGCACACATGCTTTTAACCTAACAGGAAAAATTTTGCTAAGAAAGGTAATTTTGACACTGCGGTAAATGGGCGACTTCTCAGGTATTTATTATCTTTGAACAACCCTTTGACACTTTTTGTCAGCAAAACAGCAAAGCAGTCCCAGTCCCCTAGGTAATAAGCTCACAGTATTAAATCAAAGATCTAATTATTTCTGTTCCCATTACCAGCAGTAAGAACATGTCTAAGTGTGTGTGTCTGTGTCTGTGTGTTTTTGGAAATATGTGCATGTGTATGCCCAAGAGATGAAAAAACTGCCAGCCCCAATTTTGCACATATTAATTAACCATGTTATCAGCCTCATCTTGCTCTATCCATCTTGCCTTATTGAAAACTTCTTAATTGATGAATGAGGAGTTTATCAAGCCTGGCATGAGTCATTATGCCTGTGATATTTCTTCAAATGTATCTGTCATTCAGCTCAAAATTAAATAGCCTGTTTTGGACCTAACGAGAGACAGGGCAGTAACTTAAAGCACTCAGAAGAGAATGAATGATTAATACAGTTTATAGACAGAATAGTGCTCTTTCTGTCTCATGTGTTTTTTTGTATGTAATCTCCAGTGGCTCAGCTTTGGATGGATCTAATGAAAAAGGACTGGATGCTTTCCACTTCCTCTTCAGAGCATGCTGTACAATTTATCCACTGACAAAATGTGCTAATGAAATGTCACCTTGGACAGCTTGCTATAGGATTAATGGGCTGAAAGTTTCACACTTTAACTTTTGCAGGAAAAATGAATAAGTCCTCCAAACACTGTATGACATAGAGATCCATTATGGTTTCCCACTCAGGATTGAATAGATATTCTGCAAAGGAAAAGGAAGCTATTGTAAGAGGTGAGAAAAAAAAACAACAACAAATAATTACATGAAAAGTTGGGGTATAAGTCTTCATTGCTCTCAGAGACATAAATTGTAGATGATCTGCACAACTTTAAGAAAGATTTTTTTCCTGTATCACACTTGCCCTTTATGAAATAACATCAGCCTCACAAATCTGGATGTATTATTTCTTTGATTGAAATGTCATTTTAAAAAAACAAACACTGACCCCAGCCTCCTCCTTTCACATCAGTCTTTTACATCCTTTTTCCTCGGAGCTGCATTCAATGCTTTCAAACTGCATTGAGACCCATGAATAATGATTTATTTTATATTATATTGAATTTTACATATAGAAATTTTATCATCTGCGCATGCAAAACATTATTTACTTAAATACAGTGGGGCAAAGATCATCTTTCATGCAGCTCCATGGGTAAGAAAAGAATGAAAACTTGGTTCACTGAGCGTATGTTGCTACTGCCAACTGTTTTTAAACAACAGAGAAAGAAAATCTGTGTTAAACTATTCAGCTAGCTTACCTAAAAACAAAGGTAAGGAAGACAGTAGTTCATCTCATGCTGCTATGCCCAAGGCTCTGTAAAGCTTTTAGAAAATAGTGCTATGTTGCTTAGTACTAATGTATAAAGTTTTAGAATAGTCATGTACAACTCAGTTACTTAAGGACTGAACTACAGAAAGGCGTTTACTCTGCAGGGTATTGCATGACAAGTTAAAAACAATTTTTAATTTTATCTTAAGATATTTTTTATTAAATTATGCCTTTAATCTGTATTACAGTTAAAATAGAATTAAAGTTAAAAATATTTTAAAATATCAATAATATCACTCTGTCTTGTGTAATTCATGCTATTATGCAAGTCTCAATTCTACCATAGATAAAAGGAAATGCTTAATAAATAATTTTGTGACTATGCAGTATCCAATGAAAACACACAAATTATAACTTTATTATTACTGCAGTAAATCAAATTAGGTTAAGCACTAACAGAGACACTAGCAGAATCAAGAGGAATTTTGAAATCACATACTTCAAACACTGTTTGCAAATCCTAAACATTAATGAATAAAGAAATACGTCATATCAACCTTGGGCTCAGCTGACAATCCTTGTTCCTTTACTGTCAGAGAAACCTGTTAGGTGGCATGGTTTCCTTCAGAACCCTCATTCAGACTACTGTGGATTTCCTACAGAATTAAATGGAAATATTTTTGCCTTTCCACACAAGAAGAAAGAAGCTGTAATGAAAGAATTACTGTCTCAGTCGAGCTAAATACTTATCCAAAACCTCTGATTTATGTGGGGTAGAAACTCTTCTGATACCAGATGATTTAGTCAACTGTAGTCTACCAGGTTCTTAAGAGCAGCATTGTCAATATACAGTATATAAGAAACCTTCCTTGAAGATGTTTCATGTAAATGAACAAATGGCAAACTTAGTTATCAACAACTGCTTAGCAGAGTACTTCATAGCCTTTTCAGAAAAAGCTAGTGTTGTGGTTTTGTGGTTTTGGTGCCAGTATTCCACATCAGAACATCATGCAGGGAGCTAAGGAGTTAATGCTGTTGGGAGCAGCAGAGGGGCGGAGCTCCGCACCGGATGCCAGGCCTTGCTGTGCCTGGGCGTGCTCTCTCGGCTGCCGTGGAGGTTCCGCACGTGTGCTTCTCCTGCCGTTCCTCCCTAACGTAAGCTCCCAGCTTGTGGTTTGGAAACTGTTTTTCTCTCAATTGTTCAATTTTATTAGATTTAGTAAAGTTACCGTTCCTTCTCAAATCGTGCCGTTGTTTTTTTGTAGACCCATCTATTCCCTCTGTTTCCCCGTCCCCGGAGCTCACGGCTCTGCTCGCGCGGCCGCGTGGCCACTGGCGGTGCAGTTTTTTTTCTTTCCCTTTCTCTCTTCCTTCTCGGTTTCCCTTGGGTCACTGTCACGGATAACACCGTGACACCTAGTCCATTTGCAAGCCAATCAATTTGCAGTGACATAGCGCAGCACAAGATACTGAAATTTCTTGTGAATACTCACTTACAATAAAAAATGCAGATCCAGACCTGGGTATGAAGTCTCTGAATCAGTTCCTTCTAGCCTCTTATCCTGTCATTTATTTTTTTTCCAAATATACTATCAAAGACCTTCACATCTAGTAAGATTTGTCACATCTCAAAGGCAATGCAAATCATGGTTTGCGTACAGATACTGAATTAGTAAAGTTTGTGATAATTACTTCATTTTGATCTGTTCATGCTGGATTTTCTACAATCTAATAAATATATTATCAGGCACACTCAGTGTAGTTCACCTTGGTGAATATTAATGGCATTATTAAAACACAATTATAAAACAGCATACATAATTGGCAATAGCTATGAACAAGTTGCTTTATGGAATTTTTTCAAGGTCTTGAAACTATTTAAGAGACAAGTTGTCAGTTTCAAGAGTCAAAAAGTACTCACCCATATACATGCAGTAGAACTGAGTAAAATTTTCTGCTCTTTTTTCTTAGATTCAGATTATTCTTTTACTGAATATATTCTATTTAGTTTTATTATTCCCCTTTGGGAAGGGCACCTGAACACCAAAAATGTTCAATACAGATCTCTTTAGATGATATCTTTGGATTGCAATAAACAGATTAATACTATCAGCTTTCATATTGTTTTATGTAAGTCAGTAACTTACAAAGAAATGTAAGGGGGAAAGTTCGTTATTAAACTGGAACCAGTATCTTGGGCTCTACTTACCTTCATGACCACCTCATTCAGTAGTGAAATTAACCAGGACAGAATCAACTAGTAAATTATGTGCTTATGATTCATGCTAATAGCTCTTCCAAAACAGTTGATAGGCAGTCTCTAACGCAACTAATGAAGATCTTGGGAATGCTACTTAAGCTTTAAATATTCACAGTACCAACTTTTTCTAAATTCAAATTCTTTCTATGTGGAATTTGCAAAATTTTGAATAAAGATTAAGTTTGCAAGGGATTAATTTTGTGATCATCATCAAGATCGTCAAAAACAACCATTCTAAGATGAGAATTGGAATTATTAGTGTCAGATAATGTCTGTTAGTAAGATCAGGGGCTCTTAGTTTTTGCACTATGCTTGTTCTGTTCTATTCTATTCTATTCTATTCTGTTCTGTTCTGTTCCTTTTTATTCTGTGATGATGAACATCCCACTAATAGATGCTAAATGAAGCAAGCTCTGAAAGACAAGGATTTCACTGTATATAGGAAACCCTTTAAAGTGGGTCCAAATTCACTCAAAGGTTCTCATTGAAGAACTATATGTAAGTCATGGGAGGAAAACAAAGACTAAGCAGAGTTCAGTAGTTTGCTTAAATGTTGATTACAATCAATATAAAGTCAAGTTTGATTGAACAATTGTAACGTGTGTAGCTGAAGAAATACAATTGCACAAACACTACTTTAACTGATAATATTTGAAATCATAAGAAGAAAGGTTGTCATTAAAGGTTGTCATGAAATAGTATAATGAAAATAGCACTAAAAAATGGAAAAGGCAGCAGAGTACAGTTTTAGCAACAAGAGGTCTGCATCACACAGAGCTGTTACTCTCAGGACTTTTTAAACAGCAGAGGGAAATACATTTCACATACCAACAGAGGGTGTCTGACATTCTGGGTAAAACAGCATATCAACACACTCTAAAAATGCTACACTGTATGCTAGTTTAGGCTTGGGAGAAGTCTCTTTAGTGAGCCTACTCAAGGAACATCCAATAAGCAAAAAGAACATCCTGGGTCATTACAGCCAACTCCCAGCCCTTCTGCAGAAGACAATATGAGTATGCTGATAGCATCACTGGTAATCAAAAGGAATAGCAGGCATGCACAGAAACGACAGAGCCTCGGGAGTGAGAAAATGATAATCACTTTGAGACTAGAATACAGGGGCTAACTCTTTGATACAAACAGGAAAAACAGATTTAATATTTTTCTGTGCAGATCGAGCACTTAATCTATTTTGGAAAACTGTCTAAAAGGGGGCCTCAATTCTCCAGAGACCTGGTTCTGCCAACCTACTTTCGCTAAGAAGTGTGACAAGCATGATTCATGTTGTATTTGCACTTTCATGCTAAGGGACAAGGGATTCCAAAATGCAAATCAGGAGTGCTTAAAGTGCCCCCCTGGGCTGTTTCAAGCCGCTCCTTCAAGTAGCTGTTTTCAGCTATATTTCAGAGATAGAGGAACAGAGCATCAGCCATTTGAACTCTGATTTTGTTGACAGTCTTCCAGCTCACTAGAATGAAAGCTGGGTGCTACCCAGGTCACTAGGAAGGACCATGAAATTCAGTGTGTGGAGAGAGGAAAACCAAGTTCCTGACTATCTTTTTATTCCTTTGTTGACTTTTTCTAAATCTATATTATCAATATTTTGCTTTGTTCTGTTTTGTTTCAATGAACTTAATAAGAGTTCGATGTTCTGCTGTCACCGAGCCCTACAGTCACACTCATTTCAGCATGAACTTCTTCTTGGGTTACTTTTTCAAATTACTACATAGGAGAGGTTAACTTCAGGAAAGGTGAACCTTTCACAGTTATTATTCTCAAAAGGGATGTTGTGTGGAAAAGTACAGATCACGGCCTGCACAGGTGACAGTCCACTAGAAATGGCTAATTTTAGTGTGGGAACTTAAGGAAACTGCCTCTAGCATGTGCACATAGCTAGAAGAAACATGTTTGTGGGAAAATGCTCTGTAGCTGGAGAATTTACAGCAAGGCTGGATATCAGCTGGGAGTAATTCCAGGGCAGACACTCTACCAGTCCACAGCTATCTCTATCAAGTACTTGGCAGAGACTGTACCAGCCTGCCACCCCCAGTAATGTCAGTACCTCTCTAATAAACTGATGTAACTTGCCTCCATGTACTGTCTCTGGGATCAATAAGCCTTACACAGAAGCTCTGCGGTATTGGATTCCAGATGTTAATTGTTAAGTTAAAAATGCTTCTTATTCTGCAATTGAACTAATGAACAGTTGTTTATAAAGGTTACATGTATTTTGAAGTGACACGTGAGAAAAGTAGATGTTCTTGTAGAACAGATAAAACATTTATTCGGAAACAAACAAACAACAACAACAAAAAGAAATGTGGACTTCCACCAGTGTCAGTAGAAATTTGGCTCTGACCTTAATAAGAGAAGTAGAAATTTCTTTAACTTCACTAAGTCAGGAATTTTCAGAAGGTAAGTTTGTCTCTCAAAAACAAGGATTCTGGGATTGTTGAAGATGGGAAAAAAGAGTCAAATTCCCAAAGTAAATTTTCTGCCAAACTGTTTTGTCCTCTATTCTCAGATGCCCAAAAACTCACATACATCAGAAGTCATAACACACAATTATGGCAGAATGCAGTATGGAACAATCTATTTCTACATACATGTATAAAAGTTGTAAATTGCTTTCTGTTTCATTGCATTTTTCTATGGTAAGATGAAACCTCTGAAAAGACATACTTGTTCATGACAACCAGAAAAGCTTCTATAAATACATTTTGAGGACAGAAACTACATAGATAAGAGAATCTTGTAGTAACAACTACAATTTACAAGTAATTTAGGCAACATAAAGGAAAACCAACCATCCAGATAAGTCAAAAGCCTAATAATTATTACAGACGACAGTGGATACACAAAAAATACCAGGGTGCAGGAAAGTACTGTTCAAGATTGGTACCCCACTAATTTTAGATAAGAGTAAGATAAAAACGCTGCAAAATAGCTCTAAGACTCTTACTGAAAGCTGGAAGTCTAGGAGTGGCAGAGAAGAGAGAAAAAGGAGCTTTGTATTGGAAAGTTCAATGCAAAAAGATTCAGCTGAAATACATATACACAGTCATTTGTTAAAAAGAAGGAATAACTCAGGGATGTGAAATTTTATGCTCAGTTGTACAGATATTTTGAATGAACATGTACCGTATTGTACCTTGGCCTATTCATACTCTTTCCATTACTGACAAAAAGTCAGTCAATGTTTGCCCCTCTGACTGTGCTTCACATCAAAGAAATATATTCATTTCCCTGTATATGTGGATAAGAGTGCTATACTTATGTTTGAAATTGCCTAGCCGAATTAAGTAACCTGAAACTAATTGTTCATAATTCAGGCTGCACACATACATTCCTAAATTCCTTGCCAAGCTGTTTAGTTTCGGGTTTTTTGTTGTTGTTGTTTTGCATTTTTTTTTAACACTGAAACCTGTAAAATCTCTGCTAAGTCAGAGTTGCTGTTAGTAGAGTTGTTACTGCCAATGGCAGAACAAATTTTTTCTCAGTATACCCCTAGATATACCAAAGTTTCAATTGAATTGATAAATGATTTGAATTCAAACATAGCCAAATGTCCCAGCAAATTTGCATTCAGGTCAACAATTAAAATGTATCTGAAAAGACTGTTGAATTTTGCTGATTTCCTTACACAAACAAATTACTAAAATGTTTCCTACTGACCTTTTCCAGTTACTTCTAGTAACAGAAAGGTATATTTTTCCAGACCTACAGAGTTATGTTCTAAATATTAAGTCATACATTTAAAACTCAAGATTACTGTAGAAATTACTTAGCCAAATAAAGGTTTGTAGTTGCCCTGCAAATTAACTTGTGGGGATATTTCCCTATCCCTCTAACCCTGAATTTTATATTCTTCTACTGAAATGTTTCCTTCTTACATATCAGAATATCAATTACCTTATACATTTCTCAAGTTTCCATTACGATACATATTATTCAGGTTTACACACTCAGCCCATCCAGAGCTTTTGCGTTTCCCTCAAGACTTCTTTGATAGCATGTTCCCAGTCAGGGCAGTTCATTGCTTAGTGCAATTAGATCTGGAAGGAACTGAAAAGGGCTTCACCTCAAGCAGTAGGAAGACATGGAAGTCACTGGTACTTAAGTGACAAAGACTTCAGGTAGACCTGTGCATCTGTTTCTGTTCTGAATTTGTTCTGAAATGTAAGAATTCTTCTCTCAAATTTCCCAAGTTTTTTTCAATCATACTAAACAGAATAACCTTTAAATTAGGAAAAACACAGGTTTCCTCAGTTAAGCAAGGGTAACTTGCTACACAAACAGAGATAGAAGAAGCTCCTGTGTAACAAGTTTGCAGAAAAGAATCTGTGAGATATGTAGCATCATGAACTTAGTATCGCTTTGAAATGTGCTGATATCACAAATTAAAAACGATCATCAGTGCAGATCATAAAAATTGGAATATTAAATAACATATTCTTACCGTTTCCTAGGCAATTAGGAAAAATACAGCTGATATGTAATTTTTTTGTAATGGAAAGCACTGGAGAAAGTCCAGAGGAAGAAAAGGAAGGAAAGAATATAATTCCAAAAGATTACTCAAATAAAGAGAGCAAGGAAAAAACAGAATTATAATTTTTAAGTGCATATAAGGTAGCTGCATTAAAAAACAAAACAAAACAAAAAAACAAAAGTGAGAAGTAGGAATCTGATCTCTAGTTTGAGAGAATAGAAACTAATAGGATACAGCTGTAACAGCATATATTCAGAACAGACATACAAACACTACAATGGAGAAGAAGATGGCTCCTTAGCTGAGAATCTGCAGAGCTTTAATCACCAGAGGATACTAAAGAAGGTCAGATCATGTCAGGATGTTGTGGGTGGCAACCCTGCCCGTGGTAGGGGTTAGATCTGGAAGATGTTTAAGATCTCTTCCAACACAAGCCATTTTGTGATACTGTGATGTTAGGAGACAGTCCATTTTGCTTAGGCACAGGAACATAAAATAGCAAATCCCTTCCACTCACAAAACTAACACTGAGAAAAATTCTATCCACAAAGTAAAATGCAGCACTTTATATTCAGCTAAGCTATTTAGTTCCAGCACAGTGTTGCAATGATATGTCTAGATGACTCCAACTAACAGATCTAGGTAGGTCACAAAATTGTCTATGCATTGTGCTCCATTACATAGTTTGGATACATCCTCCGAAGTCTGATCTCTGAAAAAGACTGATGTTAGATCAGCCTTGCTAAGAACTACCCCCAGAGTTAGAAATGCCATAAATGTTAGTAACCAGGTATTGCATACATTTTGTACAGTTTGCCCAACTGGTTTCCAGTCCTTACAAAAACAAAACAAAACAACAACAAAAAAGTCTCTTCCCAAAGCATAGTCTTTCCCAAAACAACACTGATTAAAGAAAAATAAACCCAAAAATCAACAAACAAAATTCAGAAAGGCTATTTTCATATTTGTTAGAATTTCAAGCTGTTATATGCTGTTTGCACTCTGTTGCAATTTTCTAAATACAGCAATCCATTTGCATAGTAATTACAAAGTTTTACAAATAGCAGTAATGTCTGAAAGAAAGATGTACTCTGGATTTCAACTACTTTCAGTTTTATGTTACACATTTTTAACTACAACTTAAAAATGAAAACTATTCAATCCAAATATGTCATATAGACTCCAAAATCTCAGTAATACTATTTGTGTTTTAAGAAGGTAAAATCTCTTTCCTTGTCTACCGTGAAAGTTCTGCTCTTTAGCTACATTCAATACCCTATTCATAAATACTGATTAGGCTCTATTTCACTGTAGGGTGCAGTGTTACTTGTAAAGCTCTCTTCCCAGGGACAAATTGGAAATGTTAGTATAGTAAATCACGCCAAATGTCCCTGCAATACTACAGATGAATGATCATCTTTAATAAATAGATGCTAACTAGGGACTCAGCTCATTTTGTTTTTAGTTTGTAGTGTCAAATGCCAGAGATTGATTTAAGGCGAAGAAGCTATGGGCAAGGAATGCATAATATGACTGTGCTATTTAAAGAAGAGAGCTTGAAGGTTCAAATCATTTGCAGTGTGTTTGTCTGGCAATATGCAAAGTAGGTGGATCCAAGAGGCGCTTAATACTTCAAAATAATATGTTGTCTGCTACCTTCTGAAAAGTGTTGAAAATTAACCACTTTTACACCTTGTTATGAAAGGCCTTTGTACACCTGCAGAGTTCTTTGGCCTTTGGACTACTGACTCATAACACCCTCTTATGCACAAAATAAGTGGTCTAAAATGTATTAAATCTGTTATAATTTTTGGTGTAATTGAAGCATAAAGAAACAATGTAGAAATCAGAGACCACGCTGACCATCAGTCATGCTTTTTCATGAAAGTTATGATCACTAAATATGTAATTAACAGTTCCCTCAATTTTTCTGTGAAATATATTACTTAATAAGGAAAATACATATTTTGTCCTAGATTGTTTGGGAACCGTTGTAGAATCATGACTGTTTTGCTGCCTTTTTGATAGCCTTACCTTTGGAAAGCACTGATAGTCCCTGTTGCTCAAAACTTGAAGGATTTTTGACTATTTGCCCACAGTGGAGATTGTAGTGTCCTCAGGGGCCACAAGAAGTTAGAATTCCTATCAATATGTAAGCTTCCTTTTCACATGGAGCAGGTAAGACAGTTATTGCACACTTTCCCTTTCTGATAAGCTTCCTCCAAAACATACCACTTTCAGAAAGGTCATGAAAGATGCTGGTAAACAGCAATTTCCAGAACTGCCTATTAGACCTACAGGAGACACAACTGATTGACTGTGTTTTCAGCTGGATGTTTATTTCACCTGATATAAATCATGCATTTACCTCACCTTCATTTGAGGATTTCACTCTAGATTTGCAAAGGGAAAATACTGCAAGACTTCAGTGTGGCTGTTTGTCTTCACTTTTTTGCTCTTTGACTTCACAAAAGTTATCTGCCATATTTAGAAGCATTATCTCTAGCAAAGGATAATTAAATGTGTGAGTTCATGTTGATTGCCATGAGAGCACTTTCATTTGGCCAAAGAAACCTCTCTCATGGCAAGGGGTGAAGATTCCAGAGAAGGTATTCTGTCTGTACATCACTGTGCCCATGTTCCCAGGCTCTACTGTAGATCTTACAAATTGTCCTAATATAAAGTGGCAAAGTCTTAGACTGTACTAAATTAAAACCTCTTATTCTACTGAAACTCATGCATGATCCTGAAAGAGTCTTTGGTTCTTGGAGTACTGTGATCACTTGCTTCTTGTGTCAAACTACTTTACTAACAATAATGTCCCTGACAGAGCAAAAATAGCATAAAAGAAGTTCTTCCTGAAGATTTGTTCTTAGAATGCTGCATTGCTTCTGCAGCTCGTGGTGTCTCTGACACTCTGACAGGTCTCCTATTACAACTCTCTAGAGAAATGGAAGAAAGAAGCCTTCAAAAGAGTCAGCAAATCAGACTGCTGTGGTAAAGGTTAGTAAATATTACCAAACATGAGAGGTCATTCAGTTTCATACAGGAGTTTCACAGCACTATGCTGTGCAAGGAATCAAATGCATTGCATTTGACTGTGCTGAACTTCTGTTGCAGAACAATGTAATTTGCATAGGGTGGTAAGCACAGGCATGTTGTCTTACCTATAAAAAATACATTTTCCCTTTAATCCTTCCTCACATCAGGAATCTCCATCTAGCAGAATAAAGCATTTTTCATGGAATCATAAAATCACTGGATCACAGAATCAGAATCGTAGTCATACAACCATACTTTTTGTTTCCTTTCTAAATGATGGTGAAGCTGAAAGGAATTTTCAGCTTCAGGTATGGCAATTTTCATGTCATCTTGTAGACATCAGTGATAATGCAAAAAAAAAAAAACAACAAAAACAACAACAACAACAACAAAAACAAAGAAACCTCTCCATATGTAGTGCTTTGACTGTGAGAAGAAAGACAACTAGTGTTTTAACTGCAGCTGCAGCTGTTCATATGAACTCAACACAACTACGTTAGTCTTCCTCATGGATCAAAAGAGGCTGATGGTGAATGAAAAACTCTGTCATCATAGAAACCTTCTATCCAGTGCCCATATTAGAGTAAAGAACTCGAATTCTTTTATTTGTACTCTCTCTCTCCTCAAGCAGAATTGTTCTTCATATCCTGCAGGCAAAAATTTCATATAAATCATGAAGGCAGTCTGTGGTGAGAAACTGTTAAGTATCAAGAAAGCACTGAAATTCTTTACTCAGTTTACCAGCATATTACTTAAAATATGTTATCACTGGAAGTGCTTTTTCATCGATTTGAGAAATTTCAGCTAAGGGATGAGTTAACTTAGTGATTCTGAGATGCTATTACAATGTTACAAAATAGATAAAAATCACTGCAAAGCATTATTCAGGACACAAATGTATTGGATATAACCAAAATTGTCTATTTTCTCTCCTTTCATGAATTTGCATTGAAATCTCATTCTTTTTTCTATACATTTCTACAAAATCACTGATTAGTGATTTCAGAACTGCACCCAGCTGTGTGTCTATTGCTCCTCATTTCCCCTGTCATTGCCAGCTAAACAGAAACTTCTAAAGTTTTATGAAAACTATAAAGTGAAAACCACTTTAGAGGTTGGGTATGTTCCATGGTGGCACACACAATGATACACGTATATCATGCAGTCATATGTAAGAGCAGAAATCACTAGCAGCTGCAAACATACATTCATATCTTCAGTGGAATTGAAGTTGTGTTTGTTCTGTTTCAGCAAAATATTTCTCTCAATGTTACTTGCACTGTAACAAAATAAGCATTCACAAAAATATTTTTAATGTAATTTTTTACCAGGCTTGATCATAAAATATAAATTCCAGTATGTTTGATACCATTTCAAATTTCGA
>VXAB01011505.1:2352-13818 GCA_013399175.1 Odontophorus gujanensis
CGGGGTCGCGTCCCGTCCTGACGCGTCCCGAGGGGGCATCGCGGATTTCTCGTTCGTTTTGTCAGGAGGGCGCGGAGGGTCCCGCGGGGGGGGTTGGCACCGCATGCGGAGCTGAGCGCCTCGGCGTCGCTCCGTTCGTTTGGTTTTTATTTGGGTTTTCGTTACCGGTCCCGGCGAAACGCTGCGGTGCTGCGGGCGGGAGCGCTTCGCTAGGGCCGAGGTGGCTCCCGATGCGCGCTAATCGCGGGCAGCGGGCTTAGGGCCGGGTGCGGGCGGCTCGGTGCCGGCTCTGACGCGCTGTCCCCGCAGGGAGGAGCTGGCCATGCGGCTCGACCTGACCGAAGCCCGAGTGCAGGTGAGTGAGAGGCGGCCACGCGCGGCGGGACGGGGATGGGGCCGGGCAGTCCCCGATCACCTCCCCCTCCCCACTCTCGACGGAGCCCCCGCGGCCGAGCGGTGAGAAGGAAGGAGGGGGCCGCGGGCTGCGCCCACGTCGCCACGGCGAGGCTCCGTAAAAGCGCACTTAGCGCAGAGCAAACAGGGCCGTCGGAAGGCAGAGTGCCTATTGCTTCCTGCCGCCCGCCGAGGAGCCGCTTAACGCCGTCCGATTGCCCATTTTTTTGATAGCAATGAGCCACGCGGGTCTAATGGCGAGTGCAATGCTATTAGAGGTGTTTGCGCCCCATTCCAGAGTGCATTGCCCGGCCTGCGCCTCACCGCCACGGCGACGATAAACACGGCGCAGCCGCTGCCAGAGGCGAACAGATGGCCCCGGCCGCGGCCGCGCGAATCACTCTACAGTTAAAAATCGGGCGCTGATAACGCGCCATAAATTCCATATGGCTCATTGGGTACGCGACGGCCCCGCGCATTAGCGGCGCTGAGCTGGGGCCCCGCGTTCTGTTGACACATCGCTCCATCGTCACACGGCGCCGTGGCGGCGGAGCCGCGCGTTCGGCCCCGGGCACGCGCGGCGTGGGAAAGTTCGATAGTTCTCGGCGGCGGCAGCCCCCTCCTCCTCTCCGGCCGCGGGAGGGACGCGGATGGCGAGAGCCCCTCCGGCTGAGCTCGGCCTCACCACTGGCTCCCTGCTTGTGGGACGCCGTGGGCATCGTACCCGCGGCGGGAGCGGCGTCGCCGTACTCGTGGGTAGCGGGACGCGAAGCGGCGCCTGGAGCCCCGCAGCCGCCGCGGCACCGCACTGAGCGATGTGGGAACGTTCCCGTTCCCTTTCCCCGGCGGCTTTTTTTTCTCCCCGCTGTGTTGCGGCCCCGCTTCGCTCGGGGTTTTCACTTCTGGGGAAAGGGGAGAGGAGGGGAAAGCGGCGGCGGCGCCGCGGCCCCGCACCGCTTTGTTTTGGAGAACGGTTTTGTTTCGTACCGTCCGGAGCTGCGCGCAGCGCGGCCCTAAGGGCGGCCCGGGAGCTCCGTCCGCGCCGCGGTCGCCGCACGATTTCCCTTTGCGTTGCGGCGCTGCGCAGCCACGATTTCGTTCTCCCTTAAACCGAAGGCGAGCGCGAACGAAGCCCCGCGAACGCTTCGTTTCGGCGGAACGCGCAGTTGGTTCTGGGGGGAGGAGAAAACCTAGGCGGCCCCGGGGCTCGGCGCGGGGCCCGGCGCAGTGCTAACGCCGCTGTCTCTCTTGGCTTGCAGGTATGGTTCCAGAACCGTAGGGCTAAGTGGCGGAAGAGGGAAAAGGCTGGGGCTCAGACACACCCCCCAGGTTTGCCTTTCCCTGGTCCCCTGTCCGCACCTCACCCCCTCACTCCGTACCTTGATGCTAGTCCTTTCCCTCCTCACCACCCAGCTCTAGACTCCGCCTGGACCGCCGCCGCCGCCGCCGCCGCGGCCGCCGCCTTCCCGGGCCTGCCGCCTCCTCCNGCGGTGGGCGCGGGGCTGGGGGAGCCGGGCAGCGCCGCCGCCGACCGGCGCGCCTCCAGCATCGCGGCGCTGCGCCTGAAGGCCAAGGAGCACGCGGCGCAGCTGACGCAGCTCAACGTGCTGCCCGGCGGCGGAGCGGGGAAGGAGGTGTGCTGAGCCGCCGGGCGGCCGGGGCGGCCAGGGCGGGCGGAGCCAGACCAAACGGGAGTGTCAGTAGTAATCGTAATTAATAACGATAATCGCGGGGAGAGGAGGACCGGCGGCGGAGCGCTCGGCGGGAGTGAGGCGAAGCCCCCGATCGCGTTGTCCCCGCGGCAGCGCCGCGCACCGCGTTTCGTTTCCAACCCCAACCCCCGCAAACACACACACGCACACACACACACACCTCACCGCTCCCCGCGTCCGCCTCCGGCGGTAGCGCCGAACGAAGAGCGGCGCCGGAGCGCGGCGAACCAAAGGGAACGGCACTGCCGGGGCGCGGGGCCGCGACTCTGTACATAACGTTGTTATAAAAAACAAAAAAAAAACAAACAAAAAAACAAAACAAACCGACACACTGCAGAGCTTTGTATATTGGAGGTGATGATGTTATAAAGGCATTGCACTCGGAGTCGCGGTGTGCGCGTCTGTGGCTGCGCGGGGCCGCGGGCGTTCCGTGCGCGGCGGGCATCGCCGTGGGGGGCGGCGAGGAGCGGACGAGTGTATGTAATGGCAAAAAGGAGGAAGAAAAAAAAAAAAAAGTAAAAAAGAAAAAAAAGAAAGAAAAAAAAAACTAGCCAACAACGAAACCGCGCAGCGCCGGCGGCGGCCGCACCCCGCGCTCGGGCATCTCCAAGCGCCTTTTCCCGTCTATTCATTCCTCTTTTATATTTATGTATCCCTCCTTTTTCTTACCGGCTTTTGTATCGTTTACTTTGTATGACTCGCTTTTTTTTTTTTTTTAATTATTTACTGTTAACGATTTCCTTTCTGTCTTATTTTGTTTGTTTTGTCTCGTTTTGGTTTTCCTTTTTATCTTTTGCTGTCTATTTCACTTTCCTTTCGGTGATGCGTTCGGATGTGGCCGCGGCCGTCGCACCCCGGGGCGGCTCCATGGGGGTCTCCCGGCTCCGGGCGCAGCCCCGCACTCGGGCACACGCGCGCACCCCACCCCCGGCGCTCTCGGGGGGTCTCAAAAATCACCGCGAGCGCAATGATAACAGTTACGATAATAATAATAAAATGTAATGGGGAAAGTAGTCATGTTCGTTCCCTGGGCGTTTTTGGCGGTGCAGCCCGAAACATCGTTATGTTGGGTTTTGGTTGTTGGTTGTTGGTTTTTGGTTTTTTTTTGTTTTTTTTTTTTTTTTTCCACGGAAAAGGGGTTTCGTTACGGAGCCATCACGCAGTAAGAAATGCCATTCACCGCTCGGACTCCTCGGGGCCGAAGCTCCGCGCACGGCAGTTCTGCAGGCGGCAATTTCGCTAATCCGGGGGTTATTACCACGGGCCCTCATTAGGATCGCGGCGCTGCCAAGCAATCCCATCACAGCCTGAAAAGAAGTTTACCCCGCGCCGCAGAGGCGGCGTCCGTATTTACTCCGCGCGGTCATTGGCGCAGCGCTGCGGCCGCGTACGGAGGAGCCCCGCGCAGAGCTGCGCTCCTCCGAAGTGCGGAGCACTGAATGGAGCGCTCCCCTCGCCCCGCCGCGGCCCCGGCGCTTTCTGCTCTCATCCAATTAGCGCGGTGTATTAAGCGGTTTATCATCTCATAGTCAGCTATTGAGAGAAACAAGGCGAACACTTTGCAATAGAGCCTGCTCTCCTTTGACACCCTCAGGTACTTACATATTCCACTGTGCTATGAATAATAGAGGAAGAATAGAGCGCTAATTCCCTCATCAAAGAGCGCCTTGTCTGCTGCTTTGCTCAACAACACCATTCCGATCAAAAGAAAAGCAATAAAGCTTAGCATAACAAAACGAAACCTACTTATTAGCTTAGTGGTTAAATTAATGCGGAGCCGCCGCTCGAGGAACCCCGAAGCGCCCCGACGGGGAAAAAGGGCCCGTCCCCGCCCGACCTCCGGGTCTCTGCGCCCCGCGGCAGCGTTCCCAGCGCTGTCGTTGAATCTAAACATCCCTAAACTCGCAAATTAACAGGCTCTTCAGCCGTAATTATCCCGGTAGACACAAGTGCCGCGGGGTCAGACTGCGGCACGTCGAGCCGCTCCGTTCGCGTACCTGGAGCGGGAGGGAGGAGGTCCGAGCCGTTCTGCCCGGTGACCGTCAGGGATATATCTACACGATCCTAATTGGGATGGGCGCTACGGGTCTACAAAAACCCAAACCCCAGTGAAATTACGGCAGCAGCCCGGCAGCGAGCTGCAGCATCTCTGCGTTGCTTCGGGCTGAACGTTCCAGTCAAACCTCCTCCGGGAGTCTCCCCGACAGCCCTGCTGTCACCTTGAGGGGCTGGCGGCCGGGGTAGGGGGGGTGCAGTGGGGCACGGCACCGGCACCCAAACGGATCGTCCGGGCACGATTTCTCGCCCGTCAGGACCGGGCGTGAGAGGAGTCCGAAGGGTTTATCCCCAGAACCGCCCTGGGCGTTTGGGCACGTTCCATCCCGCAGCACCTCCCAGCCCGGCGCGCTCGCAGCTCTCGCTCAAGGCAGGAGGAAAACCACACAGACTCCGCACAGCCACGCACGGCCCTTCCGTGCCCAACAGCGAAGCTCCGCGTCGGCCCGTGGGCCCTTCCATCACTCGGGCTGCAGCGACGCAGCCCCCGCGGGGAATGCTGACACTCAGGAGACCGACAGCCCAATTCTTTCACTAGAAAATTTTATTTTATTTTATTTTTCCATCAAGTGCTAAGAAAACTTGGTGTTTGTTGTACTGTTAACGTATTTAAAAGAACGCTTTAATAACCCGACGTTAATGTGTCGCATTGCAAATGTAATGGCAAACGAGAGCACAACGATATTTGGTGTACACAAAGCTCGACCCAAATGTACTGTTTGTTCTTGTCGCACGTTTGTCGCTTGACTAAAAGTAAATGGAAAATACAATTTGTTCATAAAACCTTTAAAACCCCCGAGACAGTAACTACTACAGAACAGCAACGGTGATTCTCCTCCTTCCTTCCTTCCCCACTGCTGCTCACGATGCCATCCAAATACACTTCTCCCTATCGACGGCTCGCTTCCAGATGTGGAAAGAAGTGACGTACATTTATTTATTGCCTATGTACAAAACCTGTTTCACCCGCGTATGTATCTATACATCCACATAAAGCGTTTCCAGCCTGGCAAAATACGGTGCTCAGAGACGGGAGACAAGTTGGTCCCCTGGTTTTTGTGCCTCCGGGCTTCAGTTGGGTCTTTACCTCTTNCGCTATTCAACGCCGAGGTTTGAAAACAGCCTCCAACCACCCCATAATGCTGCCGTCGGGATGGAGGAATTTTAATCTGAGCTGCGAGGCCGCCGCAGATGAGTTAATCTATTAAAGCGCGATGAGGAGGGCTCGCGGGGCAGCGCCATTCAGCGCAACGAGCGGACGGCTCCGGCCCGGGACACGGCGGCTCTGCTTCNCGCCCTGGGCGTTTGGGCACGTTCCATCCCGCAGCACCTCCCAGCCCGGCGCGCTCGCAGCTCTCGCTCAAGGCAGGAGGAAAACCACACAGACTCCGCACAGCCACGCACGGCCCTTCCGTGCCCAACAGCGAAGCTCCGCGTCGGCCCGTGGGCCCTTCCATCACTCGGGCTGCAGCGACGCAGCCCCCGCGGGGAATGCTGACACTCAGGAGACCGACAGCCCAATTCTTTCACTAGAAAATTTTATTTTATTTTATTTTTCCATCAAGTGCTAAGAAAACTTGGTGTTTGTTGTACTGTTAACGTATTTAAAAGAACGCTTTAATAACCCGACGTTAATGTGTCGCATTGCAAATGTAATGGCAAACGAGAGCACAACGATATTTGGTGTACACAAAGCTCGACCCAAATGTACTGTTTGTTCTTGTCGCACGTTTGTCGCTTGACTAAAAGTAAATGGAAAATACAATTTGTTCATAAAACCTTTAAAACCCCCGAGACAGTAACTACTACAGAACAGCAACGGTGATTCTCCTCCTTCCTTCCTTCCCCACTGCTGCTCACGATGCCATCCAAATACACTTCTCCCTATCGACGGCTCGCTTCCAGATGTGGAAAGAAGTGACGTACATTTATTTATTGCCTATGTACAAAACCTGTTTCACCCGCGTATGTATCTATACATCCACATAAAGCGTTTCCAGCCTGGCAAAATACGGTGCTCAGAGACGGGAGACAAGTTGGTCCCCTGGTTTTTGTGCCTCCGGGCTTCAGTTGGGTCTTTACCTCTTTCTGAAAGGAAAGCATCCCTACCTCGCTCAGAAGGACATTGAAAGGCATTTAGGTTTAGCATTGTTTTTAATTGGTATGTTTATGATCGGGAAGGAGATAAACTGTGAAAAGGCAAAACATTAGTGCTCCTACTGAGACCTCTACTAACCTCTCTTCCTGAGAGCACCTCTACTAAATACCCTGGAGCAAAGTCTAGGATCACTTACATTCCAGCAACTCTCACTGGGAATTATCCAATTAAAACAGCAATTCCCCCACCCCCTTTTCCCTCATAGGTCTGAACACACAACAAAATACATCGCGAAAATCAACTGCTCCATATTTTAATAACCCTGGCTTTCTGGCGGAGAAAAGAATCGAAGATAAAAACACCAATGAGTGTTCCACGTGGACGTGGACAGCGCTTTCCGTTCTCATCTTTCCTTCTTCCTCCACCAAAGCGAAGATTATTAAAACACCACTGTGCATCCTGACACAGAGCACTGCTCAGGAGATCCTTATTTTTAAGCAAGCAGCTGTCCTCTCTGCTCCCCCCACGTTCCGTCCATCGCTGTCTTTCACTGCTGGAACTCTCCCACGGATCTCCCCATGCTGATGGAGAAGAGCTTGCCGAGGTTCACTTCTGAGTAGCCGCTCAGGGACAGGCATTTGTCCACTGTGCTCTTCAGCTTCCTGTAGGCCTCGGACACTTCCCTCCTGAGAGGCTTCTTCTTTACAAACTCTGACAGGACAAAAATAAAATAAGAGAGGAGGGTTAAATAAAGTGCTTTTGCATTCAGTAGTATTGTGCATTGTCGTATTTTAACACAAGAAGAAAGTTGTAGCTAGCATCCAAAGTCAGCATTCACAGCAAGCTCTTCTGCCTTCCCTACTATGAGGGCTAGTGGGACCGACAGGCTCTGGAAGAACCTGACTAAACCAGCAGGTTCCTCAGCACAGTGAAAACTTCTCACGGTCCCTCAGGGCCTGACATAGGGTGAAATTCTGCCTACAGCCCAGTCTGGCTTCAGGTCAGTCCAGGAAATCACGACTCCCACATCCGTGCTGCTGCTGGCACAGCACCTCCTGGGATGAGCCCAACGCCCATGCCACAGTCCCCAAACACACCCCACAGACTGTGGGTTCCCAAACACACCCCTGTGTGTGCAGGATGGGAGTCATGGTGCTCAGCACCGTGGGGATGCTCGGCCAGGAAAACTCCACACTGTGCTGCCCTACCTAAAAAGAAACAGTATCCCCATAGGGATGTGTTGGGTTTACCTGATGTACAAATGGAGACAGTATAATTCCCAAAACATGTAATCAATAACACCTGTTAATAAATGTCTGGAGCACAAGACATTACTTATTTGTATGTCTGTGTGTGTACAAGCTCACATGCCCATGCCTTAGCAGCAAAACTTAAAGTGGAGTAGTTCTGGGTTTAGGTGTTTGTATTTACAACTTAGGGCAGTTTGAAGTCAGCTGAAAATAACACATTCTTGCCGTTACTCAGATGGTAATGGAATTACACTTATTAGTGGAACTAAATTTCCCTTAGACTGCACCACAAATACAATAAAAACTCTGATTACAAGAACCTGTTCAGTAACAGACTGAAGTCACTACGGCATAAACACCTTTAATGATCCTGAAATTATTTCAGCGTAGGGTTTAATTAAACAAACCGTGAAAATTGCAGTAACCAGATCCATAAAACCACCAAACCCACATTGCCACCAATTCAGCACCAGCTAGTTCATGCGTTTACGAAATAAGCAATGCACTCAGTGGGGTCATTAGCCACTGCACACGCACCGGCAGAAACCACGGTGTTTGTACCAACAAACTGCAGACAACATCCTCCTTGTAGCTCAGGAGCCGTGGCTACCCTATCCCTGGAAGTGCTCAAGGTTGGATGGGGCCCTGGGCAGCCTGAGCTGGTGGGGGCAGCCCTGCCCATGGCACGGGTTGGGGCTGGCTGGGTTTGGAGATCCCTTCCAACCCAAGGCATTCTGACTCTGTGAAAACCCAGTTAAGACAGTTCAAAGTGTCCTGGAGCTCAGGAAGGACCAAGGTGAGCGGTGTCAACATGCAAGGAGCAGCTGGCACGTACAGCCAGAGTGGGAAGGCAACTGATGGCAAGAACGAGGCATGCAACAGGGCAGCGCTGAGAGCACAGGACAATGTGCACAGCCCACATGCAGGCCAGGCTCAGCTCCAACCTCCTCGCCAACAGGATTTCTATCCCCACCCCCTCCCCCCATCCATCTGAACCGCAATTACACACGATAACCAGCCTGCCTCAAACACTTCTTAGACTTTTGTACAGGCAAGTCGAGAAGGGTGGCTGAGAAGGGAGGCACACGAGGGGCCTGGCTGAAGTGGCAGGGCCAGCTTTAAGTTTCAATTATAAGACAATGGCAGCCGGATCTCGGCGGCGGGAGGCAGGCGGCAGCGTCCCTGCAGCACGGCCGCACGGTGCATTTGAATGACACGAGTGCCTCTGATGACTGGGGAGAGGAGATTTAAAGAACTGCGGTAATACAGAGCAGGGGAAGATGAGAGAGGACACAGCTCCTGATGTGTTTACCTCCTTTGCTGATGGGATATTGACTTTTCCCACCAGGTTGGTTAGAAAGGGGACTATTTACGCTGCCACACAGCAGAGTAAGAATGACAACCAGCATCACTGTGCTCCTCTTAGTAAAAGACAACTGTGACCGCCGTATATCACGCAGCCAGTCAATACCTTTGAGTCACCATTCCATCCAACTTAGAGATGCAGATAAAAGCTCCTACTTTCTTCCTAAATGAGAATGTAATCAATAACGTACCTAAGGCCTCCTGAAAACTAAGCTGCACAAACTGACTGAAATTGCTTTTCGGTAGTCTGCCAGTTCTGAAAATAGTTGCCTGCCTATTATCGCCCTATCATTGTTTTAATAATTTCCAAGTTCAGTGGCAAGCAATCTTTTATGACAGCCTACACCATGTACACAGATTATTACAAACAGATATTTACACACATACAAAGCATACAAGAGGTATGACTGGCACAAGAAATAAATTCATTTGAATCTTTGTTTTTTTTGTTTTGTTTTTAAAGATGTGCTTCTGACTACATATAATTAGAGTCAGGTACTACACTCCTTAAGGTCAGCAATAAATTACCAGCTACAGAGAGGGCTTTGGGATCACATCACCAAATAGCAGCTGACAGCACCCTACACCACTGCCACCTTGCTCCTTGCACGAAGCACAGCTTCTGGCTACCCCTGCCAAATTCAGCACTGCATCCAAGCCCCTGCTTAGCTACCCAGGTACACATATATATTTAGTATTAAAAAAAAAAGAAAAAAAAAACAAAAATCTTTTTAGAAAGGTGCCTGAAATCCATTCACCCCATACTGATGCTGGAAGCAAGGCTGGGAATATCTGGAGGTTACCTCTACCTGGCCAGCTGTTTTGCACATATGGCGATTGCTCTCCACTCCTGCCAGAAAGGCACAGAGCACCCTGACAGGGAAGATCAAGAACTTTTGTTCTCAGATTCACTAAGACGCGGTTCGGGGAAAGTCTTCTCTTTTTTTCTCCTGCTGATTGGGCAACCGTACCGTGTCACACCATTAAACTCTCTCCCCCTGATTGATAGCCTGCTCCTGAGTACAAGTGAAAATATATTCATGCTCCTCTGTATTTGTGTGCGTGCATTTGCACTGAGTACGTGAGAAACAACGTAGGTGTCTACCGAGCACAGCACCAAAAGGTTGGCTGATCCAGGAGGGAACAAAAAAAGCAGCAGAGTATCATTTCTGTACAGCATCATCTCCCACTAGCACTTCTAGCTAAAGAGTTAAAGAACACACAGAATTAGCTGCTGAAATTTTTTACATCGCCTACTGGTTATTGTATTTTAATTACAGCAAGCTCAGACACACAGGCAGCAGTCTCTGTTCCAAATATCTGTGTTTCATTTATTTCTGTGCAAAGGTAGCAAACAACAGTCAGTCATAATTGGTTCTGTCAGATGTTTTACAGTCAGTCATAATTGTCTCTGTCTAGAGGTGTGTCAATTTACTGCAAGTTAAATAAATATTCTGTCTATTATGATATCGGGTTATGTAAGCCATTTTTTTAATTGCACGGGTTCCCCTTTTATACTACTCAGCACCCCTATTTATACTGTTAACCTTAACTTCGCCATTTGCGGAATGTCAATGAAAAAAGTCAACAGTAATTTAGTGAACAGACGTATGAGCCTCTAACATACTTGCTGTTTTATTTCTGATTAAATACAATCAAATTAGGCTATAAAGCAATTAAATTCTTCCATCTCGACAGTGCTCTCCTCAAATGCCTGTCACCAATGCCAGTCTGCCGGCCTAAATGGGGAGATTTACTTGCCCAAGCCTTAAATGGTTCTTGTTTGTTTTCTGAAGAAAATAAACCTGCTGACTCGCACCCGACCCTCAGCCATATGTCCTTACAAAACAGCAGACACGGGCTGTGGCATGTCCATGCCACTGGATGTTCACGTAGTGAGGAGTTGCAGCAATTCCGGAGCCATCACAGTACTCTCAACGCCGCCCAATACGTTGACCTGGGGATCCCAAACATCTGCTTCCACCAGCTGGAACCAATCAGCACCAACTCACCTCTGCTCTGTCTCCAGTCCACCCTTGTTATTTTGCTGGGCAAGTCACTGGTTTTGTACAAGAATACCTGCGGCTTCTGCACACCTGTACCGAACAGTACAAAGCAGTGTGGCTGTGCTCGATGCCCTTCCACCTTGGTCTCACGAGCGTACTTATCATCTGTTTACCACCGTACTGGTTACGGTTCAGGTGAACCCCGGGAGCCCATCCAGCTTCCACAGGCCGGTGAGAGGGCAAAGCCAGTGCCGAGCTACGGGGCTCGGCCGCCATCAGCACCGCACGGACACCTGGGCAGGAGATGGCACCGCTGCACTCCGCCATCGGGCGCCTGGTGCTGAAGGCAGCCCGGTGTCCTTTTACTGTGCTTAGGAGAGAAAGAGTCACCTTGAAAGTGATCAAAAAAATTTATTTCAATGGGAATGAAGTGATTCTATCTAGGGCTGGACTTGTACGGATGTTTGTATTTGTCATCTCCGAAGGAAATTGCAGACGCAGCCCCCTTGCTGAGGGTATAAAAGTACTGTCAGCTACACCGGGCAGATTTTTTTTTTCTCCCTCCCCCCCCCGACCCTGGTACCCCC
>VXAB01011505.1:16334-46797 GCA_013399175.1 Odontophorus gujanensis
TTTCATAAGGACAGCCTCAGGAAACTTCCATATCAGAGCTGCAAATACCGCCCTCTCTCACCTCCTCTGTGTAAAGTTCCCCTCCAGCAAAATGTACGCATCTTGATCTTATGCATATTCTATCAAGCACACACATATATGCATATACTTTCAGTTTTTTTCTAGTGTGCTCCGGCAGCTGGAAGTAAGCAAGGAACCCATGCGCCCAGCAGCCCTCCGCAGGCAGCCAGCAGTAGCAGTGCTCTGCCACCAGCAGCTGTGCAAGAGGCACCATTCAGCTGGACAACTGCCACATCTGAACTTAACGCAGCTGCATCGTGAAGCGCAACTGTACCTCCAGCCTTATCCTAAGTTCTAAGTTGCCTTTTGGATTTATAGCTTAGCTGAGTTCAACTTGTTTTTAATAGTTTTTCAACTTTTGAATAGAAGAGCCCACACAAAAGATAGATAAAATAAAGAAAAGGAAGTGGGCAAAAGCCAAACTGCTTGTTATGTTCAGCAAGTTCAGAAGCAGCATGGGCTTCTTCACAGAGAAGGGTGGATGGATGGCTTGCTGCCTGCTCCAAAGGGCTCCATCTCAGGCACAAGGACACAAATAACATGATCCGACAAACAATCTTGCCAGAGCAAAGGTAATCTGGATGTTGCAAGCCAAGCGACATGGACAACGTATGCCATTCTTGCTTCTATTTACAAGAGCACACACTTCCAAAGTTTCAAATTGCTCTACTAAGAGTCTAAATTCGTAAGACTGAAAATTCAAATATATTATATTGTATATATATTATATTTGTATACACATTACGTACTTATAAATTGTTGTTGTCAGGCTAGAGCCACTTATCTTGTTATTAGCTATACTTTGGTGCATCACTCAAAACAAAGAAAAAAGTGGGTGAGTGTCGAGTTCCAACTCAACCGGCCCTCATCTAAACGGTACTGCATTTGTCTTCCCTCCTAGAAAGCCATTTTGTTTTTATTTTTTTAAACACTTTGTAGGCATCTGAATCCTTGCTTTCACATTTTCTTCCCAGAAATTGTGCCTTTTATTAAGAATTTTCTAAGACACTGAATAATAAGCTCAAGATCTGCAAAAACCTGTGTCTTGTTCCATTCGAGAGTCACTTCCCACCCTCCCTGGCTACAGAGGTAATCAGCTCTGCTTCTGCCACTCTGGTTATGCTTCTTGAACTACCTCCTGTAGGTGGCTTTTGCAGAGGAATTCTGCAACATCTAACTGGGTACATGGTGATGATTTCCCATGTCATATGCCCAAGAAGAAACAAAAAAGGGTGTACCATGTATATAAATAACTATAAACCCAGAGAATTCATGTTTCTTTCTCATCAGCAAAAGTACAGAACACAGAAATAGTTTGTATATATATATATATCTCCTGAAATACTGATACATTTGGATTGTCGTAGCTAAACTCCACGTTTCTATTTCTGGCTATCTTAATTTACCTGTCTGGTTTTCTGCCCATTCTGCCTAAGACTGACTTCAGTGGGCACCCTTTCAGCAGGCCTTTCTGCACAGACATCTATGTACGCAGCAGTGTTCTGCAAGGTCAGAAGGCTGATGTGTTGGCATGTGATCAAGGAGCAAGGCATCTTGTGCAATAAAGCTCACAACCCTGGAATTCTAGTTCAAAAAGGGAAGAACGTAAACCAAAAGTAAAATGGCAATCACTTAAATTCAGACATAATTACCTTATGCATGAGGAGCTTCTCATACAGTTAGATTCCCATTTTGTTTCGAGAGCTTGTTTAGCACTCACCTTTTCTTTCTTGCTGTTATTTGGGTCATGCTAAATGAGACTCATCCTGTAACAACTTTGTGACCCATACTGTACCCACACATGTAAAAAAAAAACCGTGAAGGCCCACAACTTTCCTACAGGGAAGGCAGCAAAACCCCAGTGACTAGACTGTAATCAAACCCATATGGAAAGGCTCATCCTTAGGGAGAAGGCAGCCAAATCCTCATGGCCACAGCTGCGCACTTCCACAGTGCCACCTATTGGAGGACTTCAAAGCACCTGGCCGCAGCGGTGAGCTCTCCCCAGGTGCTCTCTCATACAGGTGCCCCTCCTGCCCTGCAGGGTGGGGAACACCTTCTCAGTGCTGCCTCCCTAAATGTCGCACCGTGTTTTCTTATCTTCATGGCGAACATTGGCCACCACGGCACTGACTGACTGAAAAGCCTACGAGCAGTGATATCCTCTGCAAATTTGGTTATTTAGGTAACTATGGTAAGGCAGAAATTCACAGCCTAACCAAGCTCGGTGTCTGGCAGGAGCTGCTCATGACTGTAACCTGAAGGCTGATTCCCTGTTCAGAACAATCAGAGTGCAACGTGACATAGCATGCATTTGTGCCATGACGCAAGCAAGTGAAACAAGTCCTCGGGTAGTGCAGGCATTACATGGTTCATGAATAAAGCAAGTAGAAACATCCTCGCTCTTTTAATTCCCACCACCAGTACATACTCTTCTTGTTTGTGTTCTGTCGGAAGACAACGGATTTAAAGTCACCTGGTGCTGTTGTCCCCCTCCCCACCTGTCCCCAGTCCCACGGCCGCAGTGCCAGACCCTCCCATTCACAAGCAGCAGCAGACCCTTCCATTCACAAGCAGAGCCGGCAGCACAAAGAGGAAGAGGAGGAGTTGAAGGGGAAGAGAGTGAGAAAGCGGATAAATTCCATTTGTGCTATTAAAAAAAAAAAAAAGAAAAGTGAACTCGGTGGTTGAAAAGTGAAGATAAAAAGATGAAAACAGTAATCTTGCTACAGAAACCAGAGAATTATGTTCTTGCTCTCCCCCCCCCCTTTTTTTCCCTTTTTTTTTCCCTTGCTTTCACACCGTACAAACTGTAGCACCCTGAACAACTCACTCCCCTGCTATTTCCAGCACTTTACAGAAACTTTTCAACATTTCTGTTTGACACATATTTTCAGCAGTGAGGTGAAGACAATAAGTAAACAGGTAGTGAAGGGCTATTTAGAGAGCTGGTCAGTCACAGTAATAATAACGCAAAAAGAAAAAACCTCACATAGAAGAGAACATCTATCCTATGCGCTGTAGCCACAGACAGCACATGACCTCTGACAAACAGTTTTCAGAGTAATTTTAATGCTACTCTGGATTTAACTTGACTAACTGGTAGCAATTGAGCACATCTTTTTTTGTGGCAGCAGTTATCTAAAATGCTACAATAACAGCATCAAAAGTAGAATGGTGGAAGATTGGTTTTCCATTGTGCTGCTGAACTGGCATAATGCCCACTTTAAAAGCAATTCGCTGCTCATCACTGAAATCTGGCAGACACGACACTAAATGCCTCGAGGAAAAAAAAAAAAAAAAAAAAGGGTCTCGAGAAGGGGGAACCACTCCAACCACCGAGCTCAGAGAGAGAAGGGGGGAAAAAGGGAGAAAGCAAAGGATGATGAATCCGTGTAAGAAGAGAAAATTGCAAAATACAAAGTTTAGCGCTGCGTGTAGACTCAACAGGCTCTACTTAATTTGCTTTGAGATTTCATCGCCGTCTTGCATTAGTAATAGCTGAAGAAAACAAAAGCAAATATATATTTATGTCTGCCCATTGTTCTGATGAAGTGAAAACGTACTGAGTTACGTCAATCATTTGTCAAACACATCTCCCTAGTTTTATTTACCACCAAATATAATGAGTAAATATGTGATAATAAAACTCTTCTTTTTATACGGGCATATACAATTTTTTCCCACTACTAAATACAGGTAATGATTTAGGAAGCTTTCAAAATGTCTTTTTACTGTCAATAAAACTAATTCTATTCCTATTTTCATGTTAAAAAAAAAGGCTTTACAAATGAAAATTCAAATTAAAATTCTGATTATAGTGTAGTGTGACAACACCTGTATTTATAATTTTACTGTCAGCTAGCTCGTAGTGTTTAACAATAGCTTGAAGCAGAAAAGTAATTGGAATTTGTCTGTAACATGCCAGATGACGACACTGGGCACTTTGCTGTGCAAAAGCAAATTTGGTTTGATGACAAAATAACCTTACCAAGATCTATAAAAGAGCCAACTCGGAGGTTAAGTCAGTCCTCCTCTACCTAAGGACATCCCACTCATCAGGGTGAACTGGGGTCAATGGAGCAGCCGCTGCAGGACCCTCCCACTCCCAACATTCCCCTCCAAGAGCACTCTCAGATGATGCACCCACAGCCCAGGAGCACGAGGGAAGGACACTGAGGATGCATCAGGGCAGGCAGAGGTGGTCACGCTGCACATGTTGCCGTTCTCTGGACTTCTCCATGAGCAAAAAAGGAAAGCAGTGCTCTGAGCACAGCTGTGCTTTCCCGTGGCCCAGCCAGGCACTGCACATCTGCTGACTGACAGACCAGGTCTGATCTAGGACACAGCACAGTCACTTTTCAAGAAACATTATTGAAAAAAATATGAAAGCTATTCAATTTGAGCATTTCAGAACTCAAACACATGCCACTCTCTGCATGCAACTTGCTTTACTCAAGGCTACAAATTAAAAGCCCATGTTTTTCATTATCCTGAAGACAGGAAAAAAAAATAAAGAAAAGGAAGCCACATAAGAAAGAAAAACAGAATGACAGTGATGTTTTAGTTTACACTAGATATGGCAACACATACAAACTGTCAAAACTATGGAGTGAAAAAAAGCTGTTATCAAGCAACTGTCAAGAGAGTCCTCTGAGATTTGGAAATCTTGTGTTTATTGTAACTACTGCACATTACACAAAGAGAGAAACATCCCTCTTCTTACCACTGCTGCTAAATATCATATGAGAGAACCCAGACTTCTACCTCACTATTTAGATTAATTTTTTCCCTGTGTAATTCTGTGCTTGACAGCACAGAACCCCTCCTTTTCAAAGTTCTCTGTCGTTGGGTCAAAGTTTAGAGAGAAACTTGAGGTTATAGTGAGCAGTACTTCATTTTCCAGAACTGTCAATGCCATTTTTTATGTTGTTAACTTGTCGTCCATCATCTGAGAGTGGAAACTCTTAACACCAAAACACACAGAGGAAGAATTTCTTTCTTAGAAGAGGTATGAAGAAAGAGTGAGGGTAATGGAAACAGTTGTTTTACTGGGCATACTAGGGATCCTTTTTCATACATTTTAACACACTGTCTAGAAATAAGACTTAGCCTGTAGCTGGCAGCAGGCTGTGGTATGAAAGGTTTAGCCTCACTGTATCCATGTAGATTTTAAATCATGCTTTCTGATTCCAAGGGAACAACTATGCCTCAGATAGAAATTCCCACCCTCACTGGGGTTTCTATAGAACCCTCAAAGCAGCTTCTTTAGCCAAAGCCTTTTGCAGCCCTTTCTTATCCAGCAGCAACATTCCAGCTGTACTGACAACCCATCTAAGTTGCAAGCAAAAAACAAGCTTGTGTTTTGTTCGTCAATCACTGCAAATCACATTTATTATCACTTCTAAACTTTATGTTTATGTCGAAACCATCTTTATTTTGAATTTGTTTGTTTATTTCAGAACAAACACTGAAGAGGCACCAAGGTTGAGCTTGAAGTTCTAAAGAAAGAATAAAACTACACACTTTCACAGCTCAGTCTGGGGAACATCAAACCTAAAAGTTCAGTGAAAAAAGCCTCAGATATTATTAATTGTACAACAGCAAATGAACTGCAGCTGCTGTGAAGTCAATGCACCCACAGCACGTAAAGTATGTTTAAAGGCCTCAAAATTGACGTTATATCATTCTAGATTTACGGACATCACAGCACCCCCTGTAGATCTTTGATAAGGAACAGATAGATTTCTGCAAGCTTACTTTCCAGTAGTCAGCACCAGATTCTTCTGGAGCTGCCTCCACTCCACACATCCCCAGTATCTCCTGGCCAGGACTGTCTGCATGTATGCAGTTCCTCAGCCTCAGGCTCCCAGTTTAACACAGCCCAACTGCTCTAATTAATAGGAATATCTTCACATTTTGCATATAAAGATTTGTTGTTTCTTTTATTTTTTATTTTTTTAAGTCTTAAGCACTCTTCTTCAGATTGTCATAAAATTTATGAACATCAGATGAGAATGCTTGAACAAAAATTCAGCCTGACACATTGCATTTCGCAGAACTACCGTGACCACTCAGAGATAGTTTTATCTCCAAGTACTGGATAACCTCATATAACATAGTAAGGAGTCATTAATTAATACAAAACATGAAAGAAAATCATCTAGAAAACAATAAATTAATCTTTTCCATACAAAACTAGATTGTTAGCTATATTATTTCCTAGCTTTTGACTTTCAAGTACTTCCTCCTCCTAGATTTTAAGAGTTTTAAAGTACCGTAACAATTACTGCATAAACAGCTGCAGCTCCGTGTCCATTTAACACTCATTTTATTTTACAAATGCTCTAATATAAGCTAATATATACTTGTACACTCACACAAAAGGTAAGAAAAAACTACAAGCTTGATTTTCAGAAATTTAAGTAGACACGAGAGATACCTAATGCTGCATAGATATGATCCATGTGCTAGAAGTCTATTCATGAACCTACTGCTCCAGAAATGGAAGAGCTCTTATGAGTGAACTGCAAAAGAAAAGCCTATGGAATGTGTGGCGCAGGACAAGAACACGAGAGTTGTTGAGCTTGTCTGGGCTTCAATTATGACTAGGCTGAGAATTGTTGAAGTTCGTAAGATATACTGAAGTTGGCTTGAAACAACAAGCTCTTTTCATCTAATATTGCCAACAAAATGGCCCTTGAAAGTTCATGAAAGCACTTGGGTTAACTCTTTTTTTGAAGTCATACCTGACCAAGAAGCTTGCCTGCCAAATCCTCCTCTTCTTCATACACTTTCTATGTGTTAGGAGACAGAGGAAAATACAGATGAGAGAGAGCGGGGAGGTCATTATGGCTGAAATTCAACACATCAAATTCAGCGCCATCAAAATAAAGAGCTCCTTCCATTAATCATGAAATTTAGAGTACTGGAAGATCTACCAGACCTATTTTACTGAACAGGAAAATTCAGCACCAGGACACTGTTAAATTGAGTTAGCATTATCAGGGGAAAAAAATATGCTCTATTTCCCATTATTTATGAAGCCCTATCCTTTTCTTTCTTACCAATTACATTCCCTATCATTTCCAAAATATACAAACTGTTTTCAATCAACAGATTTCTTTATTACAGCGTACTGCATGCTTGTTACTGCCTCTTTTCTATATTGAATCCTTGATTGGACAAGCATTTTGAATTTAACATGGACTGTGATTGCACACATCAAACAAATTAAACCTGCCAATCTCTTTTTAGAGGATATCCTTTTATATACACTATCACTGAAGAGTACCCCAAGTATATTTGGTTAGGAGAAATGGGGAAGGAGGAAATGATTATTATGGCAGAAGCAGAAGACATTCATTTTCCCATGATATGTAACTGGCCTTGCATCCTCTTTTTCCTATTTTCCAATGAATTATTTTATAAAAGTAGAACGTATTTACTGGCTTTTTCAGCATCTCAGTGACTGTTTTACAATCATCAGTCTATGTTTCATTTTGGTCAGTTGCTAATCATGCTGCAAAGTTGAGACAGCAATAAGAGATAAACTACCTGGTAAGCCTGAAAATGCTCATTCTTAAATTAATCAGTTGCAAAGCCAGATTACACAGAATAGGAACAGTTCTTTGTAGAGCAACAGAACAAAATGCACTGGCTCGGCATTACGCAAATCTGTTCAAAATGAGACAAAACTTTGTACAATTTCTGACCATGCAAATATCCACAAAGATAAAAATACTGGGAAGCATTTTCCTTTTAAAAAGCAATTCAGAGATGCACTGGTTGGAAATTAGCTTTAAGCAGGAGAATGCCTAAAACCAGAAAAGCAAATTAACAGAAAACCCCTGCAGTACCAAAAACCCAAACCAATCAAAGTCAAATCAAAGAGTGGACAAAGCCCATTGAACAAATAAGAATAACGCAATGAAGCTATCTGCTTGCAAGACTCAACTAAAAGCATTCACAGTTGTTTTTGTGTGTTTGTTTGCTTGATCATATTTTGCATTAATTACAGCTTAGTATAAATTCCTCCACTGCAAGCGCTCATGAAACAGAGATACCTTTATCTGAAATACACTATCAGTTTGCTGCTTTATCTGCATCCATAGAGCAGCATAAAATAAAAAGGACAGAGTATTCAGACTGTTTTTACAACTGATGTTGTAAAAGCAGTGAACTTTAATTCAAAAGGTCTAGGAGCTATGTCCAGCTTTGCCATCACTTTCTAGCATTATACTGGACCAGCTGCTGAATTCTTTCAGACTTCAGTTTTTGTCTGCAGAACAGGTTTGATGACATCTTCTTTTCTGACCTATTGCTTGTCTTGCTCTGCAAATTCTATAGGCAGAAGTGGTCTTCAAAATTGCCTTTTTTTATGGTGCATCAGACCTCTAGATAGCAGCATAATACAAATAATAACTAATGATGTGAACCCAGCCTTCTGAAAAAAGAGGTAAACCAGTACACTACACTTCCAATTTTTGTTTCAGAGATGTCTCTGCTGGCAACTGTATTTTCTATGGCATAAAACACTACTACCACAATAATTGCTGAAGGTGCTTAAGTCAGAGTTTACTAGAAGCCATTCTCACCAAGGCACTTTTAACAGTTTAAAAACAATTTACATTTGGGCAGTGCTCAGTCTCATCAAAAGCTCAGAGGTCTTTGAGGGTAAGGTGCAATTCCTACTTTTCCCTCAGAGGAGGAAAGACTACAACAAAGGACTTGGATCTTTAAACCAAGAACCTGTAGTTAGATCAGCTATTCCTCTCCCTCATTTTGCTGAAACTGCTAAATTGAATTTCACCTGTAACAGTGAAGTCAGACAGTCAGATGTCTAGCATGTGATATAGATCTACATACACATTTCAAATGCAATGTGCAAAACTGAGACAAAGACCAACAGAATTGTCTAATTTCCTTAAAAGCTGAACTGGAAAGCTCAAACAGAAGATGTAAGAGGCTGCTGTTACATCCTGCCTTCATTCTGCTCAGCTCTACACAGAAATGCATGTCATCTTTACTGATGCTTCCTACTCCAACTACCTGGCTCAACTCTCCACAACAGATAAACTACCTTCAGGCACATTTTAAATAGTCACAGTAACCTAGTCAAATTCCTAGCGCCGCTGATTAAATAAAAATTAAGATTAGAAAGCAAAGTAACTGCCCACCATGTATTAATGAATCAGGCAACCACACGCTCTGCAGGAACTAAGAAGTGGGTTTGACATGCCCTGTGAGCTATTGCTTTCATCAGTAGTGTGGGGCTGGCAAGGCCACTCTCAGCTGTCGCTTCCTCCAAGTGAGAGCTTAATATGGAGCTGCAGCACTGCCACAACTTGGCTTTTGGAAATGGAAGAACACGCTGCATTACACAACACTGCCAGGAAAGCCACATCTCCTGCCCCTAAGAGACAAGAATCTCAGTTTTAAACAGCTAAGGAATTCTGGGTGACAAACTGGGTGTCAATCCCCCAGAAAACAAAGATATCGACGTAAACGTAATTGTGGAAATGTTTTAAAGCTTCTAGTGTGGTACTTTCCTTCTGTCTTTTATCAAATGTTTTATTCTTTGTAGTATGGGAATGTTTTGTGACAGAGCACACATAAACTAACCAAATAAAAAGACCTCGCATTTGGGCTGACTAAAGGTTCACCTAACCTCTAATTCAGATACCTTGGACAAACAGGGTGTCATGCAGCAACATAGCCCTGGCTTCCGCATCCAACTTTGAACAACTCAGAAAGTTCTGCAGCTTTCAGAAATAAAGGCAGTTTCTTTGTGCTGAATAACCCTGGGTGGATTTTTGCTTCCGTCGATGCTTCCAACAAGGTTTTGAATCCATGGTCTTCAGAATCTTTAACAACTTGAAGTCTTCAAGCATGTAACAGTCTTCAAAGTAGTGAGCAACATATGGGTGGCTGCCTACCTTGGGAAGGTGCTAGTGTTTTAAAGCTGAGCACAGCCAGGAGCTGAGTGCCTCCAGCTGTATGCTTGGGGTATTCAACCCCGCCGCATGCCTGCCTGTTGTTGTAGCCTTCTTTATCATCTGCTATAAAGGCAGCATTTAAGAGGACACAGTCACACTGCAGCTTCCTAAACTTGCACACTGAATAGGAATGGCAGGAAAATAAGGAAAAAAAAATCTTGAAGGAAATATTCCTAACACCAGAAGTTTTCAGCACCTTACATTTTACTGTATACACATCTTCAGTAAGAAACTATTTCATAGACAATGAAACAGGCAAGATGCTTTAAGGCACATATTGTGAGCAGTGGCATAAGAGAAGGAAGGCAAGACGTCAGGGTTAAGAAAGATGGACATAAGGGTTTATTCAAATAATTTGCTAGAGATAATGGGAAGTAACACTTTCAGCTCAGTTTTGTTCCAAGGTTTCTAAGATATAAGCATGTTGAGTCCACTGAAATTGTCTATACTAACACAAATCACTTTTTTTTTTTTTCCCTTTGTAAGAGACAGAAACTGTGAAGGTCTTTTGATGATACCACGTACTATTCACAGCTCTAATGGTTTTTAGAACACATAATCCACTACACAATCACAGGTTCAGGTGACGACGCACTCCACAATTTAGATGGGAGGAACTGAACAGTAAAATGAACTTACTAGCCTCATCCATCAGACAAATCTATTGCTCTGTAGACAACAGACCGAAACGTTTTCTTGTAAACGCTTTGGCTTCTGACACTGAAGAAAATAATGGTTTTATGTCTAATTACAAACTTCATGTGAAGATAACAATTAGAACTTCATCCTAGCAGAGAACTACTATTGCTGAAACTCATATGAACAGGAGAAATATTAAAGTGAGAAAAGAAAACTAAAGATCCACCAAATCCAGGAAAAAACACAAATGTTTTGTGCCAAGGTAAAATCTTCTGAATTGGTGCTGGAACTATGGCTAATACAGTTGATTAGACTGTAGTTAGTACTGCAGTACTGAACTGATACTGACAACTGCTTCTTAATCTCTACATTAAGCCTCTAGCAATTCTAAGGATCCTGCACAGGGATTCTCAGATACTGTACTTCACACCTACATTTCAGTCATTACACCAGTAATTATTTTCAGATAGTCAAAGCACAAATGTGCAACTAAGCTCGCCAGAAAGGAGCTGGATAGGAGGATATGTCTCAAGAAGACACACAACAGTGTGGGAGACTTTTTGGTCAAGCAGTTGTGTTGAAGGTATTCAGTAAATTTGTTAAAAATGGACAGAACTCTTTTCTCCTGGGAACACCTCCCTCATTGTATTTGGCACCTATTCAAAAGAGAACTGGGTTAAGAAAGGTCTCTTCCAAGAATTAACTTGCATTCCTACATTGGCTAGTGCCCTCTGGACTATTCACTGTGTTCCTGAACAGTTTATTAGCTCATCTGGGGAACACAGAACAAGCTGGAGCATAAAAAAAACCAGCACAAGCATTACTCTGGAGTCTCTCCTTCTATGGATAAATAATGATTAAAGGAATCTGCAAATGTTGTCCCTGGTATACATTTTTAAATAAGTAAGTGCTTTTTTTTGAGCAGGCACATGATTACAGAATCACAGAACTGTAGGGGATGGAAGGGACCTCCAGAGATCATCGAGTCCAACCCACTGCCAAAGCAGCTCCCTACCCCAGGTTGCACAAGCAGGCATCCAGGTGGGGCTTGAACATCTCCAGAGAAGGAGACTCCACCACCTCTCTGTGCAGCCTGTGCCAGTGCTCTGTCACTGCACTGTGAAGAAGTTCCCACTCACATTTGTGCAGAACTTCCTATGCTTCAGTTTGCGGTCATTTCCCCTCATCCTATGGCCCCGCCCCACTGAGAAGAGTCCAGCCTCATCCCTTTGCCCCCCACTTCTCAGATATTTATAGACGTGGATCAGATCCCCTCTAAGTCTTCGTTTTTCAAGGCTGAACAGCCCCAGGTCTCTCAGCCTTTCCTCGTAAGAGAGGTGCTCCAGGCACTTTATCACCTTTGTGCCCCTCCACCGACCTCTTTCCAGGAGATCCCTGTCTTTTTTGTACCAGGGAGCCCAGACCTGGAGTACTGTGTCCATTTCTGGGCTCTCCAATACCAAAAAACCAGGGATCTCCCGGGAAAAAAAAATAGTTAAGATCACTGATCTTCTCATTTAGAGAACTAGGCATGCTCCTCTAACTTGTGAGAACTACTGTTGTATGGGTAACACAAAGGCCATGGTACATCATGGGACTAGGCCACATGCCCAATCCTGCAGTGGTGCCATTAAGTAACAGCTTGGTGACAGGCGTTTTTGCCTTTTCCCATTATTAGTAGTCGGTATCTGGGTGGTAAGCTGCACCTCTTCCTTTCCCAATGGAATTCTATAAAAAGGAAATAGTTCTGCACAGAACAGCCTATACAGCACTTTAAAATATTTTCCATATTTCTGAATAAGTACACTTTTTTTTTTCTGAGCATAAATTACATTAAAGACCTATGCAGGATTTTTCTAAAATGATACAATAATTCCTCTTGAAAGCTACTGTGTAATTCCCACTCTTCTACAACGAGAAAGGTGCAAATCTGAAAAGTTTGCTTTGAAATGTGAAGTTAGACTGATTATCACTTTGCCAACAACAAATATTCAGAATGTTATATTTCAGGACATTCTCTTCTGGGCAAGTGCAGGAGAATAACAAATTTATTTTGCAACATAATGTAAAGGAGAGGGATATGGGAGTCTGTATAAGAATGGAGCCTGCAGTTCTGTCACCTCCTAGGTACTACTCAAGATTCCCACGGGTTATAAAGAGGTGCCATCTAACAAAACACAAGGAAAAGCATTCAGAAATGTATTTTGTTGTTATGAACACAGCAGGAAAATGCAGCCATCTGATCAGAAGAAGGATCCACAGCACGCTGTGTCAGCATCTTCCTGGGAACATACTGCCACCTCTGCAATGCCTGATTCATTCCCCAGTGATCCAGAACAGACAACCATGGGATCTGCTGACAGTAACTGCCCAGTTCTGTGCCAAGGTTTCAAAGCAGTGGCTTGCTGACCAATAAAGACTTGCATGGTCTCATGAACAGCGTGTTGGTAGAGTGAGAGTAATCGGACTGTTTTGCTCCCTACTCTTAATGTATATGCAGTGCTGTGGAACACACTTTCAGAAATCAGATATCTAACACTAATAAATTATGCACCGATTACAGATGACCTTCGGAGTCGACGAAGGTACAGTCACAATCATGCATTAAAAAAAATCCTGCTTTTCACTATAATGTGTGAATGTATGAAATTAAATGAGGTTTGCAATATAATCAGCATGGTTGGCTGCTTTAATATATTCCATTTCATTTTAAAATCACCACAATCCAAGAGTGACGAATCTAATTTGATCAGTTGTTCGCAAAAACACTGAAAAGAAACGTAAGCAGACCTATCAGTAGCTGGAACATGGCCTGCTTTCCAAAGTGATTAATCCCTTTTTACACAAAACTCTCTAAAATATTAAAAAACAGTTTAAAGCCACCAAACATCTTAAACATCTCAGTCATTGCTTAAAAGCACAAAAGCCAGAAAATTCCAACAGAAAGGTCTGATCTCTAATAAAAACGTGCAATTGGGTAGTGTGCTAGCCGTAATATAATAACCCATTGTAACTCAACTTTGTAGGTTTGACTGCTCTTTATGAGGTTTTTAAACTGTATTTCAAATTTAAATGGATTTTCATGAGCTCTTGCATGTATTAAATATG
Source organism: Odontophorus gujanensis (assembly GCA_013399175.1). NCBI lineage: Eukaryota > Metazoa > Chordata > Aves > Galliformes > Odontophoridae > Odontophorus > Odontophorus gujanensis. The sequence continues at coordinate 30,140 of VXAB01011505.1, forward strand.
CATATTTAACTGCAGTCATATAATTCCAGATTACTAATAAAATGGTATAAATGCCTGCCTTATGCAAAGAATATATGCTTTCAAAAGCTGAACAAGCTTCCATGTTATTTGCAGAATTAAAAATACATTGATCTCATTACTTCCCACCACAAAAAACACTAAGAGAAATGCTGTCTTATCTATCACAACTGTCATACTTTCCATACCTCAACTTAGTACAGTTTAGCCTTGAGTGCTGCACACACTTCTCCTGCAGAGAAATTTTTTCCAAAAGCTACTGAAACCAATTCTGATTAACAAGACTGAAAGTAGCTTACAAATGGAACAGCACCTTACCAGACTGCATTCATTCAGTCAATCACTAATTAGCATCTGCATGAGAGGAAATTTTTGAAAGCATTTCAAATCAAGCAGAATTATCCAAAAGGTTGTAACAGAAGATGACTAGCAGATAAGCCTTTTCTGGAAAATGATCATCTGGTGTACCAGCACTGTTGGAAGAACTGGAATTCAAGTGCCATTTACTTTCTCAAATCTTTACCATAGCCGATTTGAGGAAATGACTTTCCCACAGCATCAGGTATAAGGACAGCATGCACGTAAGTAAAACAAGACACCTGAAAGCAAATTGCTCTGTCAAAAACAGTCACTAAAACAGGGAGGATGACATCAGACTAAAGCATCTGCTGCTGCACAGAAGATCAACAAACAAAATAAAAATGCTGTTTGTGATCTAATTTTGGACAAAGCATGAGGTTAAATACTGATGCTTTATTTTGCTTATGACCAAACCACAAACCCCACACCCTCGGACAATGAATAACTGCCACTTGAGAAATTTCATCCAAAAAAGCCTGAAATACTAATCTGTATATCTGTATTTAATCAACACGTGGCACAACTTATTCACAACTTTTTGTTCAAGCATTTGATAGAAGCTAGATATATCCCAAGTGAAGTTGCAGATTGTTAGCTGCATATCAACGTCATAACAACATGTTTTAAATCTGAGCTTTTGTGACAGTTTCAAACACTTGAGGTCTAACAGTCATTTCGATCTCACTCTCCGTCACCTACTCCCACATGCTATTTAATACATTTAGAACCAACACAGATCTCCAAAGCACCAAAAAGAGGCATAATGAAAAATGAGTGTATCTCCAGAAAGGTAGCATACATATCCTGAACGGCAGCATATTGATACTCCAAAAATAAAATCACAAAATCAGAGGATATTCTGAATCAGAAGAGACCCATCAAAAGCAGCTCTTGACTTTAAATATTTAATCTTCTGTCCCCCTTAAATTAAATGCTTATCTGATCATGAGGGGCAAGATGTGTGATTCTTAGTGATACAGATAATTCAAAACAAAACAATAATTGAACCTCTTAGATGAATTTCTGGAAAGGCTGACCAACACAAAGCCATTTCTGACTATGTGCAAAGGAGACTTACATCATCCTCTTCAGAAGCACCATCAAAATATTCCCGTAGTTGCTTGTTCTGGATCCATAGCTATACGTATATATAGGCACACAGTGACAGGACAAAGTGGAATGGTTTTAAACTAAAAGAGAGATGAATTAGATTACATGTTAGGAGGAAATTATTTACTGGAGCATGATGAGGCACTGTCACAGCTGCCCAGAGAAGCTGTGGTGCCCCATCACTGGAGAAGCTCAAGGCCAGGTTGGATGGAGCCTTCAAGAGCTGTTGGTGCTACCTGATGGATGTTGCCAAGAGTAGCCAGCATGAGGAATACTCACTTCCCCCCTCACCAGGTTTACAGATGTTGGTTTGCAAACTCCATGAACAACATGTAAGAGCCATCCCAGCAAACAGTGAGAGAGGAGTATCTGTTCCTATGTCACAAGAAAGAATGACAGGATTTGAAATGCTCAGTAGCTCCCCTCCCTGGTCCTGGTCCTCCATCCTAACTGGGATAGAGTTAAATGGGAGTTCTAAACTCTAAATGGGAGTTCTTTTGGTAATGTGCTGACTACATCATCAGCACAGGAATGAAATCAGCTGGAGGAACAGAAGGAGCTGTTGCTTCTAATGTAATTAGACTTTAATAAAGATCAATGAAGCCAAGAAGTCATAAGTCATTCTTCACAAAATGCACATGGAAAATCAACAGGTAACAACTGTCCACTCCTGGAGGGAGCTAATGACTTCTTAAGGAAAACATCTTGAGCAAGCATCCCAAAAACCCCAGCATTTCACAAAGGAAAGGTGACCAACTACTCTCTGCTAACTTTCATTTGAAACAGTGGGCAAAAGCAGTTGGGAAGAAAACTGATCATTGAGGCCCAGAGCTGTAGAACACCGTTCCTGTCCTAACAGCATACAGTGACGTCAACAAAATCATTATTCTAATACACTGGGCACTGTCAAAGGAAAATGAAAAGTTTTTTGATTTTTTTTTTAAAAGGAGTTCTCTTCCCATTTCTCCCCATACTGAATTCCCATTCTCCTGAATCCTGCCAATTCACCCACAAGACATTACAGAACTCGACAAAACACACACCTGCAGCTATTTTGACTCAGGGGTCAGCACAGCCTTTCTCTTTGAAGACCCCCACCCACCCATATGATTTGTACCCTCTATTCTGCCCTTCAACAGCAACATAAGACCGGCGGCGCTGAAATAGTGTGAGAGAACATGCTCAGCTGCCCATAATAGATCAAGGACACACCAATACACTCTGTCCCACTGATGCAACCATCTCCACTACTAGGATGTCAATTTATTTTTTAATTTCTTCCCTAGGGAAGTATGCCTACTGATCATCTCCAATTTGTGAAAAGTCAGCAATTTTGAGTAGGGATTATAGGAGATATGTATACAGCAGAACAACGCAAGTGAAACAGGGAAACAGGTTACGTGGGTACCACAACATTAAGCACTTTCTGACAAAGACTGCATTAGCAGATGACAGGAGATTGAACACATAGCAAACAAAATGCTTTACAGATTTTTCTGTCCTTGATGTTGCAGCTGATCTGGAAGAGAATGTGCAAAGTCCCTCATGCAGAGATAGCCTTTGATCCTTGTGTACTAACTTGATACACTTACAAATCCATGCATGCCTTTTGTCTTACACATCTCAAAGAGAGTCTACAAATAAAATAATGGATTATCTGAAGCTTCTCTGTTATAAGGAAATACATTTTAAATGACTTTCTTAAATCAACTTTGTAAATGTATTTTTTCCCCTTTTCATGCTTGACATTCAAGCAGAAAGAAGAAAGATTATGTGCTATGATCTGTAGAATATTAGACTCCTCCTTGGGACAAGTTCGTCTAGTTATCAAAATCCCTGTATTTACTGAATATGAAAAAGCAGAGGTTGATGGATTTGGCTTTTAACTGCTAGAATCTTTTGCGGGTAAAGAACAGCTATTAATATATAATGGCTTTTCACCTTGATGATTTTAAATTAATTTCCAGACGACCCCATACATGAAATCTAGTCTCTAGGCTTGTCCCTTTGAAAAATATTACGGGCTTAGAAGAATTATACCCTTTGCTTCCATCCAAATAACCACAAAACAACAGTTTTCTTCTGTGACAGAAGCCAGAACTCTATTCTGAAAATGATTTTTTAAAGGCTAGTTTGCAGACCTTGCAACAGACTTTTCTGAAAGAGCAGTGGGAGTTACAGTACTCCATCTCCTTCTAGTTAACAGTTTTGACTGGATGCCTTTCCTCAAGTCTTTACTATTAACTACGTTTCATTTAACAATAGATTATTCTGGGATGCAGAAGTGCTTTATTTCAGAACACGTTCTTCTCACCTTGCTGTAGACAACAGAGGTTGTAACTGTAGAAGGATAACGGAAACTATTTGGATGTTATTTTTTATTCTTTGAGTCAACTGGAGAGCTGTATGTAACAGTTTCCCACATCTGGCATCTAACATGGCGAATTCATGAATTATGACCCTAGTAAATTTTTGTAATTAATACACTTCTCTAGAATGTCTAGAATCAGTCCCTGTGGATTTCCATAAAGGAAAGAAGAAGCATTTCTCACGTGTGATCCATACCAGCCAAGCATAAATGAGATTAGATAAGTCGTGCCATAGACCTGGCTATTCCTCTCCACTACTCAGGGGTGCACAGGCTGATAAATTCATACACAGATACTTGAACACCAGATCTCAGTCAGTGAAGAACAGTGTTATCTTTGCAGGGGGTTTTCTCCACTCATAACAATTGGTATGGAATGACTGCTTAGCTTCTCATAGACAAGAAAGAGAAAGCAAAGCACTAGAGGGTACATGTGCAGAGGGTTGGACTACTCTGTTGTCTTCTGTGCGCCTCTCTTGTGTTCACACAAATCTTAGTGAAGTGTATGATCATTGCCAGTAGATAAAGGAGATGTATGCAAATTCTTGGGTCACTTCACTTCACTGGACTTGAGACCCTTCAGTTTTTTAAGTGATTCATATTTTACAGATATTCAGACCTCAACTCTCATAGGACCTCACTCTTGCATATGTAGTACGAGGAATACATTTTAGCTTGAATACCACCATATACATACCACTTTGTGAGGCATACCTGATGGTGGACCATTATGCAATTTTGCACAGAAAATCCTACCAATGGCAAGATGAAGAATTTTCATTCATTTCTCCCCTTACCATTTAAGCATAAGGCAACACATCAGATGGATTTCCTCTAAAGAGACTTAAAACCTTCATGCATACTCCCACAAATTCCTGAGCTTACTGCTGTTGTCTACGATGGCTCATTTCCTAACTCATCACTCAACTTTTTTTAAAGGCATTGTATATCAGCTGAAAAGATAAGGGTGGCTTCTTACTATATAGAAGTCTTGCCACTGTAGTGATTTATATTATCTTTGTAATTGGGATATATTGCACTAGAGAGTCTTGCTTTTTAATTAGGTTTGTTTGACCTTTAGGCGCCCCTGGGGCCTCTGCTAGTTATACCAAATGGGTGATACAAAGCTCCTACATTGTTGAGAAGTCTTAAATTTAAAGTTTCTGAGTATGTTCAACAGTATCTTTTTTCTTGAGCACTGCCTGTAGTTCATACTCTGCTGCAGAATTCTGTTTTTAAAACCAAAGTATATGCACCAATCTGAATTATGCTAAGAACATGGTTGATCAAAATAATGGCCTTCAAAATGTACTATTCAACAGAAATATTGGTTTGCTGGAGACATTGCAAAGACATCAGCTTGCAATTGCTGAAGAATCTTCCCAAGGATGTACTCCATCTGTAAAACTGCTGATATCTGCAGAGAAGAGAGATTTCATCCCAAATCATATTTTATGTTTAGAAGATGATAAAATCTTCTGTATGACAAACTTTTCCAGAGACTTCTTCCCTTCTCTCCCCTTTTCACATCCAGAATGAAATAATAAAAAATGACCTGTTCTCAAGCTACTCTAACTCCAGAATTCTTTGGAAGATGACCAATGCCCATGTAAGACTTCAGCTTACAACCATGCAATGGTTTTTAGTCATGTATAGCTACATATCTAATTTAACATTTCCCTAAATAAGAAGCATTAAGCAGAATTCAAGAGAACTGGATATCAAGGGCAACAGAAAATTAAAAATGAAATAATAAAAAAAATAAAAAAAACCTCTAAAATTTGGGGACCTTCTATTAGAAATGCAAATCCTTAATTTATCCTTGTTGAGTTCCTGTAACACACAAAGTTGAAGGCTACATCTTGCAATGGATTATTTCACTTTCAAGCTGTAATGTAAATTACCTTATATTATTTTTGTCTCTCCAAATCTTTCATCTTCCCAGTTTCTCAGGACTCTTTCCCACATTTTCTATACTGTGCATTTTAGGATTGCTTTTTGTCAAATTTGCTTGTTAAAAGATCACTAGATAAGTCTGGCTTTCTTTTTTTTTATGTCTTTATTCTCCTTTTGCACTAATGCTCTTTCCCATATAAAATGGAACTCATTAAAAACACACACACACACACACACAAAATCCCCAGCAAGCAAACAAATCAGAATCTCTAAGCCTACTGAAAAGTTACTTTAATAGTAATATTTTGCTGGGCCCTTGATTATAGCACCAACATACTCTCCTGGACTGTGATGTGACATAGGAAGTTTTTCATCAGTCTATTAAGAAGCAAAGACCAAACAAATAAAACCCATGATCCTTCTACCTTGAAAGAAATGCTTATTCTAGAATTGCTATGTTACACAAAAAATCTCAATATCTGAAATCCTGTTGGAGTACAGTATAATTTTTGAAGCGTGATGCTGAATCACTGAACTACTGTTTCCACAGTTGCAGCAAAGGCACGCTAACAAGTAACTGAAAGGTTTCCTAAGGTGTGAACATCCAGTGTAAGGCTTTACTACACAAACAATCTGTTGACATTACCTAACCCATCTTAAATGGTTAAAAAAAAAAAAGTGAAGGGCTCCTTAAAACTCCTTAAAAATGTTTCCCCACCCCCCAAAAAAAAAGGACGCACCAGTACTCCAAGAGGTAAACCAAGGTCACCAAAATTGCTGTCCTATGCTACTCTGTGAGATACTCCACTGGGGTTTAAGAGAAACATGTTACAATGACTGGTAGAACTTTAATGGCTCCTGCCTTTTTATTTAAGCAGATCAAGCTTTTTGAAATGTTACTCAAGAGTGGAAGTGGTAAGCAAATCCCAGACCTGCATCAGTGAGGTGGAGCACTTTTTGCCATGGCAGCACATATACCTGGAAGCTGAGAAGTGAAGAGCACAGAAATGTGACAAATGTTATACTGGTGCCAGAAACACAGGCAAAAGTGGGCGTCAGAGGGAAAGCTTAAACCAGTCAGTGCAGCAACTATGGTCACTAGTAGGGTAGAGGATACCTGTGCATATAAGAAAAACTGTAAATCTTGCCAAATGCTGTAATAAAGCAAGAAGGATCCTTTTTTGGTACTTACTAGAAAACACAAGCACGCCCACATTTTGAAAGACGAAATACTGAAATAAAATACATGTTTTGTCTAAATAGGAACTTCTGACTGAATACTTCATTTGATGCATAAGATTTGTTACAGCAATTCAATTAAACAAAAATGAACTCGAGGTTTCAAATCTTATAGAAAAGCTGAAAAAGGCATGGGCACTTCACTGCAGTTTCTGAGTAATATCACAGTTTCCCTCTTTCGGAAACATGGAGAAAATATTTTTTTGCAATATTTGAGGTTTGGCTTAAACTGGGAAACAGCAGATAAATTTCAGAGTACAGAAGCACAAAGAACAGAAATAGCTTTTAAGCTTACATCCAGATTTTCAGAAACTAAACCTTTACAAAAGAACACACCTTTTCCTTTCTGTCTAAATGCACCTACAAGAAGAGCTGTAGTGCTTGTGCTTCATGAAATGCATGTATCTTACATTCCAACACCTATTGTTTTTCCAAATTAAGGGCATATTTTTTTTGCCTTTATTTCCAACCAAGACATTACACTTTTGACTTCTTAAACTGAGTAGCACTTCAAATAGTTGAACTATATATCAGGTTATCTCAAGACTGCAAGCACGACAAACAATTCCAAATCAATGCCTCTAAAATATGGAATCTGAAGTATGAAATAATAAAACTTCTGCACATCAAGATCCTGATGATAATAGTTAACCATTATTGATCAAAACCACAGTAGTTCCATGCTCTTTGTAAGCATATTATCTATATTTATTTTGGTCACTCACCACTGGTTATTTTTTATGAAGGATGTTTAAAACTACAGGATCAGTTCTAGAACCAAATAAATACATACACAGAATTGCAGATGAATACACATGCACATGATTCATGAAAAGTAGAAAAATAACACAAATCTAAGTTTTACTTAAGTATTCTTTTGCCCTCCCCCAAAATATGTAACCTAATTTCAAAACGTTCATCTGATAAAAATGCTGCTAGGTGCTGCAGGCTGTTTATGCAATATATATTGTTACACCAGAAATATGAATCAGTATCATAACTAACATAAATGTTTTAATTCCAACTCTACATAATTCTATTAATGTCAAATATTATTTGTTTTTATCATCTAAATAAACTAGCTTAGGCTGTCACTTACTTCTTTTTATTCATTTTTTTGTTTTGTCTTACTGGATGCATCTCTCACAAAGTGAAAAATATCTATTTAAAGATAAGTGGAAATACTGCAGCACGCAACATTTTCATGTCAAAATAATTACATTATTATATTCTGAGTTAAATAATATAACATAGGAAAACATTTTGATATGCCTTTGACAGTTGTAATCCTGGCAGGAACAAATCAATTTCTTTCAAACTAATTTCTACCAGATAAAAACAAAGAGCTCCCAAGCCTAAATCAGCCTTCTCCATCCAAGTCTCCTCATAGAAGTGGGATACAACACAAGGAAAGCCTGCTGTGTTTTTTCTCCAAGGCTGAGCGAAATTTTAACCTGCCATGAAAGACTAATTTGCTCTCTAAAAGTAGTGAAATTGTATTAGCTGAAATAAGACATGCTAATCTACGAGATGATCCTGGAATTAACTAAAAATCAAAGGGGGGAAAAAAAAAAAGGGTAGTACTATCTCTTTCCATCTCATTGAACTACTCACTATCATGAAATGACTGTTTCTTTGTTAAAAGAGGGGACTTGAAACCTGTGGAAGTGGTGGCACTGCTTGTGAGACAAAGAGGTAACAGCTGAGGTCTCACATGCCTTTGTGAAATGCGTACTCCAAATAGTTTCTCATGCACTTCGTTTTCATGGCAGCAGTACTCAGGGCTTCAAGTATGCCATTTTTCCCCCAGAGAGATCAGCTGGTATTGCCTGACACCACCATGTTTTTCTGATGGAGAAATGATAAAAACTGAATTGATGAACTTTATTTTATAAATCAAATTTAAGCTGCATTGAGATACTCTTCTGTATAATGCTCCACTTTTGTATTATACATCATGTACCATTTTTGTGTGTCCTACAAAATAAAATTAGTATTTTTGATGCCACTGTTATCTACATAGCCTCACAGTCCTTACTAAAGACTTCACCCACGCCCACTTCTTAGAGAAAAGAACATAACTACATTTTCATCATGTCTTGACATGTTTTGTTTTTTAATGATACAAAAAGATATTTCAAAATAAATGTCTCCTGTGCAATTATTATGCTTCAGTAAGTATAATAATTAAAATAATTTTATTTGTGGTATTAATTTAAATCTTGGAGATCAAATAAGGATCTGTTTTTTACAGTGCGTTCAAAACAATGCATCTTCTTCTAAAGGCCAATGCAATTCAAGCTGGTTTGGAGACAGTCTCTAGGACTTGCATGCTTAGCTGAGGTTCCTGCATTTAACAAGACAGCGGCAGATTCACATCACCAGCAGACCCGAGTATGGGAGTTTAAAATAGGTTCTGTAAAGTTAAACAGTTGCCTTAGAAAGCACAGATAAATTATACAAATACACAAATATATAGCTGGTATCAAGTCATTAGCTTCACAGAAATTAGAGCTTACAATTCCAATGACTGATTTTCTTCATGCTTCTAAGTGACCACTTCCTGGCTGACTTGTAAGTTACAATTTTTTCCCTTTTTATCACTATCATAAATTCGGATTGTTTACATTTTGTATCACCTCTTTCACAGCTACTGTTTCCTGTTATTCAAAGTATTCATCTGTATTTTAATATTACAGAACATTTTCTATCATGATTTTGTACAGAACAAGAGATTTCATCTCCCAGTGTAAGAAAATATTTGGACAAAACAAGCATACAACGCCCTAAACATTACTATTTTTTCTCTTAGCATGCAGTGATCTACTTCGGTTACTCACTGCATCATCAAACAATTGTATAAATTAAGTGTGTGCAATAGTTATAAATGAGCACATAAACGTTTATATTTATCCAAATAGACAACCAAATTAAAAAAAAAACAAACAAACAGTTTTACTCAATAAAAGAAATTTTTGGTCCATGAGAAATCAACTGCATTCTCCACGTTTTCAGGGAAATAAAGGTTTCACTCTACCTACACGTGGACATAACCAACATTTTTCCAACCAGATCTGTACCTGACTCAGATAGTCTCAACCACACTACAAAGAATAAAGCGATGAAGGTGTTAACTGAACGCATACAACTTTCTGTAACTCCAGCTACAGAATCTTTTCAACTAAAAGACAGAATGTATCAAGGATAAAACCCAAGGGGCTCTGAATCCCTGGGCAATACAGGCAATGCCTCGGAACTAATTTTATGGGAAATAATAAAAGACATGGAAGTCCTTCCACAACCCTCACATGCTGTACCGGTCACGAAGAAAGGTAAAAGGAGAGCTGGTATGATGTGTAACATTGTACATCATCTTCAGTAGGTCACTGGTCTTTTAAATAATCTCTAGTGAACAAATAAGATTTCAGAAAGTTTTTAGTAGATAATTACACTTCCTGATTTTGTAATTAGTGGAACTACATGTAATTACATAATAATTATGACGGTAATTACGTAATTAAGATGTATAATTATGTAGTAAAAAACATTATGGAAATAAAAGCCATCAACTGTATAAGCACAATACATTTTTAAAAATAAATTCTCTATCATCTGTTTAAAGCTACCATTTTCCTCAAAATATCAAAGTGATTATAAGCCATCACTGGCAAGCTCTAAAATACATTTCTTATGCAACTTAAAAATCATACAGATAATTGTATCTTTTTTTAAATCTCTTTAAGACCTTACATTTATATTACACTTCTGATGTCAAAGCGCATATATACAGAATGGATTATACGGAGTTAAATTGTTTGTATTTATATCTCCAATTTCTACCCCTATGTATATATATTTACCTTAGCATCGAAGTCAGAATTCTGGTATCTAAAATATAAGATTTTTTTTATTATTATTACAATGACAGGTCCAGCAAATTTAAGGGTCTTATAAAGGGAGAAAGATGCCCATGTTTCACTTTTCACTAGGGAAAAAAGTTTACTGCCATGAGAAACAGTAGTCACTAAAAGAAGCCTAGTCACTTCTGGTTTGCATTGAACAGTAACAAAACTCCAAACTTTATTAACACAGATGAAACCAGAAAGACAGAGGTCTCTATAAGAGACCTTTGTCAAAGTTGAGGATAAAAAAACAAACAATAAAGAAAAAAATGGTTTTAAAGAACATTTTCTGTTTCAAAACATGAGGGAACTGATAAAGCAAATAGACTATATTAGACAAAATAGCCTAGGCTACAAGTACATAGATAGATGCCAACCTGTTAAGTAAGGAAAAAAAAANCTAAAAGACAGAATGTATCAAGGATAAAACCCAAGGGGCTCTGAATCCCTGGGCAATACAGGCAATGCCTCGGAACTAATTTTATGGGAAATAATAAAAGACATGGAAGTCCTTCCACAACCCTCACATGCTGTACCGGTCACGAAGAAAGGTAAAAGGAGAGCTGGTATGATGTGTAACATTGTACATCATCTTCAGTAGGTCACTGGTCTTTTAAATAATCTCTAGTGAACAAATAAGATTTCAGAAAGTTTTTAGTAGATAATTACACTTCCTGATTTTGTAATTAGTGGAACTACATGTAATTACATAATAATTATGACGGTAATTACGTAATTAAGATGTATAATTATGTAGTAAAAAACATTATGGAAATAAAAGCCATCAACTGTATAAGCACAATACATTTTTAAAAATAAATTCTCTATCATCTGTTTAAAGCTACCATTTTCCTCAAAATATCAAAGTGATTATAAGCCATCACTGGCAAGCTCTAAAATACATTTCTTATGCAACTTAAAAATCATACAGATAATTGTATCTTTTTTTAAATCTCTTTAAGACCTTACATTTATATTACACTTCTGATGTCAAAGCGCATATATACAGAATGGATTATACGGAGTTAAATTGTTTGTATTTATATCTCCAATTTCTACCCCTATGTATATATATTTACCTTAGCATCGAAGTCAGAATTCTGGTATCTAAAATATAAGATTTTTTTTATTATTATTACAATGACAGGTCCAGCAAATTTAAGGGTCTTATAAAGGGAGAAAGATGCCCATGTTTCACTTTTCACTAGGGAAAAAAGTTTACTGCCATGAGAAACAGTAGTCACTAAAAGAAGCCTAGTCACTTCTGGTTTGCATTGAACAGTAACAAAACTCCAAACTTTATTAACACAGATGAAACCAGAAAGACAGAGGTCTCTATAAGAGACCTTTGTCAAAGTTGAGGATAAAAAAACAAACAATAAAGAAAAAAATGGTTTTAAAGAACATTTTCTGTTTCAAAACATGAGGGAACTGATAAAGCAAATAGACTATATTAGACAAAATAGCCTAGGCTACAAGTACATAGATAGATGCCAACCTGTTAAGTAAGGAAAAAAAAACCTGAAAGGCAAATGAGAAGATATTTTTCCCACACTAGGAAAAAAGCTATCAGTAGTAGCAGGGTATTTGTGTGAAGAAGTCAGATAACCATTCCAGTTCACGAGGAGTCAGTTAGTCAAGCCAACTACTTCATCCACCTGGAACATTAAGCACAGTGTGCAAAAAAAAAACCTACAGTCTTCATTAATCAAAACTGCTTTACTGGAGGTATGAGCCACAGCAAATGCAACCCTGCCATGTCATTGAGTTTCCACACTGTGGACATACAACAGCTGTTGAAACTCATTATTTCTATTTATTTCATTCACAAGCAGTGAAAATAATTCACAAGAATTTGTAACTCCCAGAGAGGTGTCACAGCCCATTAAGCTAAGCGTTCAGAGAAAGCAATATAGAAATGTACAGTGAGTTGTAATGGGGTTTAGTTAGATTCACAGGTTTAACAAAAAGACCCCACAAGCAGAAACAGAACAGAAGAAAACAGCTACGTATAAGACATTGAAATGTCAAATTGGTCATGAAAAAAAGTGTGATCACCACGGAAGGATAACTTAGGATTTACAGATCATCTAACTGCCCATACACTATAACAAAGCAGTCAAAATCCTTCAATGAGTGGATTTTTTTTTGTTTGACTAAAAGTCAGTGAGACTCAAAAACACAAGCAAGATAGTGACTTTTTTTTCAAGTCCCAGAATCTTTCTCTACAGAACAACACATGAAGGAAAAATGAACAAGTGCTTCTGAAGATCTATCAAAAGATTAAATTCTTTTATTACCTCTTCAAAACAATATGATTGGTAGACAAAGTACATTAAAGCAAATGTGCACAGCGCTATTTTTTTGGATGTAAAGATCACAATAGGGAACTGAACTCTCAGTGACAGTGTCTAAAGATAAGATGCAACAGAATGCTTTGTTTATTGAGCTGTACTCACAAAAGTTACACCAAGTTTCAGCAATTGCACACATATATGCACATAGGTTGTTTATATGGTTTCTCTTTATTTTCCCCTGGAAAGTACACATAATCAGCTTCATTTCCTTTCTTACTTACTGTAACTTTTTTGTAGTCTTTTGGCCTACTGATAAATGTCTAGTAGCTCTGATGCCAGAAGTTTCCATTTCATTGCCTCAGCTTCCCATACATACATACAATCCTTCCAGCTCTCTCACACATGATGTCCTCCCTTCATCTGACTGAACTTGTACACTACAGCAGAGCAGGAACATCTTGCTCAGGCTCATTCATTCAATGTCCCTCAACCTCACCATCATCACCAGCTGATAGGAATAGATACACTAAACCACAAACTGCTCTGACAACATCTCAACTGCAATGTCTTCTTTGAAAGATTTACAATTATTCTTCAATTAAAAATTCAGTTTGACCTCCTCCTTCACACATCAAGTTGAGAACGTAATAAGAAAGAATGTCCAGTATTGAAATTATAGGATTCACACAAATATTCACAGCTGGATTATTATTATTATTATTATTATTATTATTATTATTATTATTATGGTTTTTTTGTGTCTAGGACATACAGCATAGAAGAGAGTCACTTTCTGCCAACAGAATTTTGCAGTTTATTCCTCCATAAAGTAAATCAGATGTTTCTGGTGTCTGTATGCAAGGATGAAGCAAGGAACATACAGATATATGGCTGTGATAGAAGTCTAAAACATCCTCTGAATATGCCTTAGGATTTACAAAATCATAGCCTATAAGTACACAATCAAAACAATTACATTTCATTTCACAAACTGACATATAATTCAAAGATGTAGGTCTCCCTACCAAACAGGAACACTAAATCACTCTTTCCAAATCTATCTCCTATCCTCACTTTCTTCTACCTATCCAACAAACTGATATGTCCAAACTTTTTGGAATTCAATAAGCAGAGGCTCAGTGGTTGAAAATATTCTCTGAAAGAAATACTGCAGCATCTCTGCAATTTCTGCCCCTGAAACACCTAAATGCACTAGAAACAACACTTGTGACCTTATGTCTCTTAGAACTGTAATGGTGGAGAAGTGGTAGCTTTCAGTTCTATTTTCTAGTGTGAAACAGAAAAATCCTGAGATCAGGATCCTGCTTCTCTATAAAAAAAAAACAAAAACAAACCACCATGAACAATCTCAGTTGTATTAATACACAATTTTTGAATGATGTTCCAGTCATTGTGAATAAAGAAACTGCAGTATCCCTACCCAAAGTCTTCCAGGAAGTCTTAATTTATGCTAGGAGAGGGAACTAACTAGAGACATCTGTGTGAGGCACAGTAGTTTCACTGACTTTATGTGGGCTCCATTTATCTTCATTTTTAAAGGTTTTCATTTTACTGTAGAAGCAAAATGAAAACAGTAATATCTTTGAATATTTAACAATACCAATATTTGAATGGGATAATGATATAAAGCTTACTACACTTTATTTTGATTTTCTGATGACACAGCCATTAAAATACACTGGTTCCCATTTCTGAATTTAAAGCATACAAAGAGAGCATACTCCTGGATTTAAACATCATGTACTTAAATCACTGCTGGTTTACCTATCCTTTTTCCATCCAAATGAAAAGAGGACGTCACTACTTTGCTACTCCTACTGCTTCTTGCTGTTCTGACTGTTTGCCTAAGCAGCAACGTTTGTTAAAGCTACAACCCAGTTTTGAAAACCTCTGGTTGAAAACATACTTGAGTTCTTCACTACTCACAATAGCACAATTTTTCCTTTCCTGATTAAAAAAATTAATTCAGAGCAAACAGACCAGACACTATTACTGGCAGCTGTAAATTAGTGGTTTTGGCACAGTGATATTGAAAATGAAATTGGTTTTGACCTGACACTGACTGTGCAACAGTCCCTAATTTAGAAAGACAGTACAGGAATTTCAGAGTTACGCTTGTGTAATATGAAAGCTTAGAACCTCATCCACCTTTCACAATGTTAACATATTAAATTGTATCATCATCATGAAAGACCTTCAACTTTCAGATGAATGGAAACAATCACTTGGAGAATAAAGGCAACAATTAATAATAGTACTAATAGCTAATAATTATATAATCCAGATATTCCTGGATGTTACAACTGACAGCTAACTTCACCAGCTTCTGTAATAATAAAACATCACGTAAAGCAAACAGCTTATTTTTAATTCTTACAGGGAAAAGGTGGACCATAATCTAGTTGTAAACGTGAAGATGACAAGAAGTAGACTAATGGATAAAAAGGGCTGGAAAGAAATTAATCATGCCAGCCTCTGTAATTTCCTTAGGCAACAGGACCCAGAATAGACGTCTAGTGGAGGTTACATACTAACTTCAGTTTGGCTTTTGAAATTATCTTCCATGATATTAAAGGTAAACCCAGGAAACATGAATGACATGATGGCCAATCTGTACTGTGCAAATGAGCTGAAATGATAAAAAAAGCATTAGCAGGCACCTGAATAAATACAATATACTGGGGAAGAATCAACATAGGTTGATAGGCCCATCTCACAAACCTATTAAGAATATCATAAAGCATTCAACAAGCATGGGGTGAAGATGATGCTACTAATATTGTCCATTGATTGATATTATTTCACTACCTAAACCTTTTAAGAAGAAAAAAACAGGTATGGCTTAAGAGGGAATAGATAAATGACCAGTTAAAGATAGGAAATAGAGTTTGAGTCTAAGTGGTTAATTCTAGTGACGGAAAACAGGTACCACTGGAGTCCCACAGCCACGGATTATATACATAAGTGACTTGGGAAAGTTATGTCAGTAGTCAACATACTAATTTGCTTGTAACACTGTGCTATGCTAGAGTCCATGGTAATGAACGCTCAACAGATCTTATGAGACTCAACAATCAGACAATGAAATGGGAACTAATTTTGCTTAAGTAAAAGCAATACATCTAATATCACTTTTTTTCTAAACCTTAGTTACTCGGAAATGAGTTCTAACATGATCTCAAGCAGATTCAAATAGCTAGTTCCATGAAAATCATCATGTTCAAGTGTACAAAAGGTGGGACTAGATGATTTCCAGAGGTCCCTTCTGACCTCTAAGATCCTGTGATTATGTGAATAAACTCAGGTTTGTTGTTGAAAGTGACACAGGAGATAGCATANTAGTCTTTAGAAATTCAGAAGTCCACGTGATTTAGTTTTAAAAATAACCTCCCTAAAAATAAATTTAAAAAAAAGCAAAAATAAATAAATAAATAAAAATTTAAAAAA
>VXAB01011505.1:51291-66291 GCA_013399175.1 Odontophorus gujanensis
CAGAACCTAGAATTGTATTAATTTAAAACAAAACAGAGATGTTACCACTGTCTCTAAAAGCATAGCAGAGAATATCAGGGAGGGGAAATAAAGATTCAGTAAATGGACAAACACTAGTTGAACAAGTTAGAATGGGAAAATTATAGTGAATTTTCAGGAATCATAGGACGAGTGTCTGAAACATATTTTGAACAACAGTGAAAGGTGAAGAACCACCTACAGGTTTCAAAATGAAACCTCTGTAAGATGTGATGGTCTGCTCTAGCAGGGGATGGATATGATCACCCTCGAAGATACATCTACCTTTATAACCTGATATTAAGTAGATACACATCAAGTTATTGAGTTTCAGCTAGTAGTAGCTACCATTACGTAACATTCCTTCAGTACATCTACAAAGTTGTATTAGACTAAGATGATCCCACAGAGTGGCCTTCCTTGGACATACAAAGCCATTCTGACTGAGTTCATTGTCTTAAGTGGGATTAAGAAAGGAAATGGGAATCTCTAAAAGAAGAAACAGGTCAGAATCAGACAATTAGCTTACTTGAGCATTTTTTTTTGCTAAGATATTAAAGTTATTTTGCTTTTCATATAAAGCTCATCAAAATAACATTTTGAAAGAATGATTGTATTTAGTCTCCTATCACTCACAGATTTAGCTGGTGACACAGGGAAGGGGAAAGATTTCTAAAGCAGAACAGCAATCAGAAAAGCTGACTACAGAGGTAGTACTTTTTCTTAAGCATCACCAAAACCACAGTGGAAGTGCTCTCTGTTAATAGTACACTTTAGAGGTGGGCTCAAAACTCAGCTTTGTTCAGAATTCCGTATCAGCGACACATCAGCCACCCATAAGAGATACTTTTCAGTCAGTCTGAGAATCACTTAGCCACACAAAACACATAGATCCATTACAGCTTAGAAATGTTTTGGCTCACAAATACTACAGATATTGGAAGATGACAGGAGGAAAAAAAGTCTTCCAAACATCAGCACAAATTTTGTAGTTAGCAGAGCTTTGTAGACAATTAGCATTGCAGCTTTCTTGAGCCATCATTTTTGCCCCTGATAAAAATGGCCTCTTAAATAATACATGAATACGTTTTAATTGGCTTCTTTCAGATACTGCATAGTTTTAATTAGTCTATTTACTGAAGTTGACATACCCTTCAAACTACACACAAAGAGATTTCTCTAATGGCATAACTTCCAGGCAAAGCACTTTTTCCGAAGTGCAATTGCTTCAAAAGAACAGAGACATGCAATCTTCAATTTGTTATTCCAACACAACACACTCCACTTACAAATGACTCTCACAGTCCTAATTTTTTCTATTTTCTCTTCTAAATCAGAGCCTAGTAGTTCAGATTTGAAGAGTACAAATGGACAGCTTTAGTTCCCAGAATGTGAGCAGTTTTTGAGCTATATTTAATTAATTAATAATTAAAACTTACCTTTATCCTCTTCAGTAATCACTTTATCCATTGCATACTCCACATCAAAAATGTACCGGTAAAAGCATAGTTGAGTGTACAGGGCCTTATCAGAATACTGCAAAATAAAAAGGTAGTAATTACAAACCACAATGATAAGTGTGTCTCCTGTACCTATTTCTCTGTCTATTATCAAGAGGTGATTCTTTCTGTACTTTTCTAAAAGATATATTCAGCCCATGTGATACTATTAATACCATAACACTACATTACTGTAATACTATAATGACAATTACAAAAAAATTTTCTACTACATCTCTGTACACTTTTGCCTCACAATTTAAATCATTCATGTAAATCATACTAAACTTATCCGTCCTTATAAACACACAAATCGCATTTACCTATTCTCATAGACACACATACCAGTATGACGCCTTGGGACCAAAATAAAAGTTATAAGAAAGATGGCACAAAGGAATAATGTTTCTGCTTCAGTACACTGTACAATGCAACGATCACAAAAAAGAAAAAGAATTCATATATATTTTTGATGAACACACGTGTTGGCTGTATTCCCTCCCTCTCCATTCACACACACAGCTGTAGTTACATAAACTGTGAAAAATTCAAATAAGAACAGGTGCATATACACCTTTGCAGCTATGGCATCACCTTGCTCCACACATCTGTGGAGGGCTACTGCATGTTAATAATCACACTTCTAGTTCAGAAATCTGCAAGTGAGTACATGTGGAATATCATATTCAATTAAATGCTCTGAATGTCAGTGATGTCAAGCCTCTGTGTTATTTCTGTATTTCAAAAATATGTCTGTATGCATTCATGTCACTGTTGCCATTCTGTGCATTAGGAAATTGCTCAAACAGATATGAGATCTACCTTGCCCACACAACAACCAGGCCCTTTAAATGAATTCTTCTTGAACTCTCATTTAACAAAACCACATTCCAGTCCCTGCTATTTAAGATACTGGCATTGAAATATTGACCAACATTGTTTTGAAGACCTGTGCATCACAAAAGTCTTCAAGAATGAAATAACTATAACTGCATCAAACATGGAAGTACCATTCATTTTAATACATTCAGTAGATATATAGATCTGAATTCTTGAAGACTTTCTTAATGAGCTACAAAATCAACAAACATCTAACCACTACATGTTAGATCAATGTTGACACTTGGTATAACACATGGAATATGAGACTGAAAACAGAGAAACAGCAACTGGTAAACTGTTTCTGTTTATTGGAATCCTGCTTTCACTTAGCTTTTTAATTTTCTTCCCAATCATGCCAACTTGTGTTACTAAATTCAGCTAATTTTAAACTTCTACTGACAGGTTATAAAGTATCTACAACTACTAAGCAACTCACGTTGAGACATTTGACAACCATTACTACTGCTTTGTTATTTCTTTATATATTTTAACATCACACTTTTTTCCACTTCATGTGAACCTATTTAAAAAAAAAACACACAGAAGCTTATTTTATTCCTTATTAGCTATTCTACGATATGCATCATCATTATACTATTATACACCAGTTATTTTTAGTAAATCCTGATTACTGCTTCCTGAAGAAGAAAAAAGGAGGACGACAGCGATTAAGTTATTTGTTTAGTTTTTTAGATTCAGCTGTAATTGCTGGTACACATCTCCCTGACTGCACACATGAAGCAGGTTGAATAGAACACTGAAATTACCTCCTTCATAATAGTTTGTTTTGATAATGTATTGTGTGTCGAGATGATGAGAAACAGTTGCTGTCAATTTGATTAGCCATTATATTTTTATGTTAATTGCCATTATTGGGTCCATTCTGTTTAGTGTCACCATAGAAGCCATACAATGTTAGCATAAATAACAAATTGGAGTAAATTAGGAAGATATATTTTTGCCAATTCATTTTAATTGCCCCTCAGTCCTTCCGTCGGTTAACGCAGCTGTTGACCCATAATAAGCGCTAGGTCAATATAGCTGCTTGTCAATTCAGAAATGCAAAGTGCTGTGTTGCTGGTAATGGATATACAACAACCTTTGCCAGCCAACTGAAGCAAACGAATGACAACCCACACGAAAGAATAAAGCATCAGCTATAGAGTTTAGTGACCTGATATTAGTAGGCAGGCTAATTGAAAGTCACTGTTTAAATGGATAAAGAAAATACAAAAATCGGTATGCAATAATTTATACACACAAACATACATATATACATAAACAATTTATATTTTTTTTTATTTAAAAAAAAATTGATAATGTGCTCATACTCCCTCCCCTTTAGTTTCACCACACATTTTAAAATCAGTTATCTAGTGGAGAACAAAAGGGCATTTTTCATGCAATGATGAATATTATGGTATACTTATGAAGCTAAAGAACAGGCGACTTAAATTTGGAGGAACGTTAGAAATTACTTCTATTGCCACTGTATATTTCTTTAATTTCTGAGGACCTGTAATTTTAAAGAAAAAATTCTAATACTAAAACTTCAAACCCAAGTAATACTTGAGACTTAACAGTAAATTTTTGTGCAACGAAAACTTGACATCCCTTAAGTAACCATAAGACCTTCTAAAATTTTGTATCATTTATGTATTCTTTCTTACCACAAAAGACTGAACGGTGAGTACAAGAAAACAAAACCCTATTTTGAAGTTCTTATTTGTTCCATGATGTTTGATTTTTTTTTATTTCATTAAGAACTGACTTCAGGAGGTAAGTCTGCCTCTCTGACAGCTTCCATTCATGGAAAGAACACTCTGTACCAAAGCAACCAAACAACTTTTTTTTTTTCCCCCCTTGTATTTAAAACAGCAATAAGCAGATACAGGAACCAAAGCCACATAGCAATCACCATTATTCATTCCTGTAACAGGAAAATCGATTTTGTATTAGAAAAAAACACACGAGAAAAAAAGTTATTGTACTTGGCCAACAAATAATCATCTGAAGAAATCTAGGTTTGATATGAGGACAACAGTTTGCAAAATCAGGAGGACAACTGCAAATGCCTAACTTGCCCTCTCAGGAAGAATCACATGAGACCACATGGATTATCTGGTAAGAAAATGATAGTGTTTTAATAGAATCAGTACATTAGAAACATCAGCAGAACAAATTTTCCCATGAATAAAGACAATAATAGGGCACTAAATGCTCAGTCATATAAAAAGAAAAATCTTACTCAGCTGACATATACACCAGCAAATGTTCACTAGAGCATGCATTAGGAAAGAAGGCAGCAATGCATTTGAATGTATTCTGTGCCTCTACACATCTGAATCCACTCTTGCTTGATAGCAATGAATAGCTTAGTATTTATGCTGTAACTAGTAATGTTTGAGCAAAACACAGAATTGAAAGGTAGATCTGTCTCATCTTCTATCTCACAGGTTCCTGAGAATTCAGCTCCAGAGCAAGGCCACGTTCTATACTTGCTCTACTTCTCTCTCAAGGCCAGAATTCAAGCAGGGAATGGCCTGAACTCCCTAATTCCATAAACGTAATCAGAGAACAGGGGATGTATAGCACTTCTGGCAAGGAGAGGATCAAGCTTGATTTGCTTAATTTTGCACATAGCATGGGAAAATTTTCATTGCTCACCCTTACTCCAACTTCTTAAGAAATACCAAAGCTTACTCAACTCTCTGAAAGCAAGGGAACAGAATGGATTTGATCACTAGCAACCATTCTTCCTACCCTAAACTCAGTACATGAGAAGAAATTAACATGCTCTGTCTCTTACTAGCACTTTTCTTGCAGAAGGAAAGTTGCTGTCAGCTGCATATAGATGTTGAACTTAGGAGGCCTCTCCCTCAGTGCTGGCTGATTGAGATTCCATCCCATAGAACTTCAAAAGCAAGGTGCCTAATAATTCTCCTTCATTTTAGTAACAGAGAAGCCTGAACAGGTAACACACCATCTTTTAAAGTGTCTTCAGGAACTGAAAGCAGTGACCTAGAGAATCCAGTTAAGAAAAGTCTGAGGAAATAAAATGGAAAAACAAACCTGAAAGGAAGATGATGAAAATTCACTACAGTTAAGATGTAGAAGACTGCACTAACAATTATAGTTATGTTTTGCTTACCCAAATATAGCGTTAACCTAGCAAATATACTTTGAACAGTGTGTAAAAGTTCCATGTCTGAAGACCTACTTTTGAACAGCCCAGAAAGCTAAATACCACTACTTAGAACAATTTTTTTTTTTTAACTGTTGTCAGTTCCTGTATTTACCAAAGAAAGATGTGATAGTCGATGCCTTTTAGATTACCCACATTCCTTTACACTGAGTTTAAGTCCTCTATTCGTTCTTCGGTATCTCCCACATTCCTGTACTTCTCCATGGTCCCCTCACATTCATGACCCTTTACACAATTTTCTGATTTGTTTCCTGCACTTTTGCTGTCCTGTGTAACGGATTCACCCTCAGTTCTGCAGGCCCTCTCTGTGCTGTTGTGACTTTGTACTCCATCATCCACTGCTTTCAGTTGTGCCACCAATGGCTTTTAAGGATGATGAAGGCAACAAGAAATTTAAAAAAAAACCAAAACATCTCTCATTCTAGATTGCTAACTCTATTAGATTGCTTTGCAAAGGAGATAATTTCCACAGGCTACAGAATTTATTTGTGTTACTTCAATTAATTATAATACAAAACAGTGGCACCACTTCATTAATCAACTGCTTGAGAGAGTTACTTTTGCAAAGTCTTTTTGGTAATTTGATTAGAAAGTGCTGTGGCTCTTGCTATTATGATACGATTCAGAATGTCCAACAAACAACCCACTTAGGGATAATTCTTAATATTTAAAAAATAGGAAAGAAAGAAGAAGAAATAGAAAAGTCTCTTGGCAGAAAATTGTATCTCAGAGACTTTCAAGACTCGCATGTAGTGAAGCATACAGGAAATACTTCAGTGCCTTGAGAGGCATTTCCTCCCCTCCCCCATTAGAAAGATGCAGTAATTAAAACCTAATTATTATCTTCATTTTAAACAAAACCTAAAGTGAATACCAATTAATAACAACATACTAATGAGCATCTGCTGTGATGAAATTGAATATGAATGTGCTGCAAATTTTGGGTAATTTATTTTTTCGGGGAAGTGCCACTGGTCTCAATCTACTTCTGGAAGATTGTATAGACTGTACACATTTTCCATCATTATGTGCAGCAATTTCTATTTTCAAAAAGAGGGCACAGCTCAGCACTGTGGATGTTTATGTACCCAAATGCTATCCATGCCACGGTGATTTCACGGCAATAAACTGAAGCATGAGACCATGTTTTACACACCCTGTGTATTCTCTTGTACAAACAGGCCAGTTGCAACACACCAAGCTGACACAGCCTCCCATTACCACCGATCTCTGAACGTAAATGCTTCTTTAGTAAAACAGCCCATGAAGTATGGAGGTCAACAGAAAAAAAAGCATGACAAAGGACTGAATATTCCTGGATATTATCAGATTTTTTTTTCCCCATTAAGTAACTAAAATGTCAAGAACTTAGGCTGGTTTAAGTCCTGTTTAGTAATTAGTCAGAGAGTTACAGATTATAAAAACAGCATTACAAAAACTGGATTGAAATTCCAGCATAAGAAGAGTAAAATAGCTGAGGAGCTGGGTGAAGAACAGATGAAAACTCCTGCTGACAAGAGACACCAGACAGAATGATGGGGTTAACAGAATACCTCCAAGCAAGAGTCTTAAGATTTTTATTACCAAATGTTTTCATTAGCAAACTCTGGATAAAGTAGCTGCCTGTTAATGAGATTTACAAGTCACAAAAATAGAAAAGGAAGGAAATTTAATAGCATGTTTTTTTTCTGGCCATAATGAAAGCTGAATGAGTTATCTGAAACTAGAGGGAGTCCTAAGCCAGAACTGTTCTGCTGAGGATTTGTTAGATGGTACCTCAGACTCAGACAGGAAGGCCCACGGCGGGGTATTAAAAGAATGGCTTGGTGATTGGACTTGGTAGGTCAGGGGGATGGTTGGACTCGTTGATCTTAAAGGTCCTTTCAAATCTAAATGATTCTATGATTTTACAACTGAACTTTCCAAGCCCCAAGCTCTGTCCCAACAAACTTTGAACACACAAGCATCCTTAAATAATGGGCTTGCAACATACCATCAGCCTCAAGATACAACCCATCTGTTGAACCTATGCAACATACAGCATCATTATTTTATCTTGGGAGTTTATGGGTAGCTCATATGATGCAGAAGAGATCCTAGGACAATCACTGTCATATGCACATCTGTAATAGTATGTTTCTAGTTAGAAGTACAAGATCTGGTTTTATCTAAATAAAGACTATGCATTCTAAATAATAAGAAGGAAATGTTAAAAAAAATTAAGAGGGTAATCTGCAACAGAGCTTATAGATGTGGAAAGGCTGCAGGGTATCTGTTTTCTCACCCTGGAAGTAGTAGTATTGCATAACCAAGGGATTTGCCAACTAACCAGTCTGGAGCTTACACTTTCAGATGGGGATTGTACAAAAAATCCTTCAAGCTATCATAAACAGCAGCAAGGTTAAGTCTTAAAGTTTTTTCACATCAAATAAAATGAGCTTTACTGGACAGCTGATGAAAGAGACACATCACTTTGGAACAGGACTCTCCCAGCCGCCTGCACAACTGGATCTACACAGATGCACTGAATGTTACTCCAGAGAAATTGACTCCCAAATCAGCTGTTTTTTTTTTTTTCTAAGAGTTTTTGATCAAGAATATTTGACCATTTTAAATAATTTACTGTTTAAAATAAAAAGCAACCAAATACACTCTTAAAACATATCCTTCCTCTCTTTGGTGTAAAGGAAAAAAAAAAACAAACATATTTTAGACAAGCATCTTCTTCAAAGTCACTAATTTCTGGATTTCTGGAATTACATGACCCTTGACAATCTGGAGTGGACAGTAAGAGGTAGTTAGCAGAAAAAGTTCTATGAAACAACATTAAATTGCAAACTACCTCTCTGCTGCAGAAATCAAAGTATCATTGGAAGAATTCCCAATCTATCAAGTGTTACAGAAGAACCTAATACAGATCCAGAACTGTGTCTTGTTCTAGAGAACTGACTGATACACTCAATGAATGAGGAGCACTCAGCAGTTAATGAACATTACTTACTCAAAACACAGAGGAAACAACCACACGCACAGGGACTCTCATCAATGAACAGAATTCTTTGACCTTTCAAGCAACTTCATGTATTTCCATGCAAAACTCTAAAACAGTGTTTGTTTTTTGTTAAGATGAAACATTTTATATACTTTATGTGAAGGAAAGGCTATAACAATGACAGAAAAACATAATCCGTGCAAGCAGATCAGCTTATACTCATTTATTTAAATTATGATTTTGTTAAGAAACGGGTTACGTTGCACTTCTTTCCTCTAAAATAATTAACTAATATTTGTGAAAGGCTCTTTTTTTTAGCTGAATCTTTATTATCATTCAAGAAACACAAGTACAGCATTTAGAAACTGTTTTATTAGTAAACAAACAACACTATAAATAGGCTAGATACACAAGCAAATAAGTTTATCTAAATATGTTTTAGATGTAAAACCATGCAAGAAAAATAGAAACAAAAACAAAAAATGATTTGCAGGGAGAGAACTGAGAATACTACTTTGTATTACCATATTTCTGTTTCTCAAAACTCAGTAAGCCCCTCAGGTCTCATTCCCTCAATTCCAGCTTTTAGTAAGGGAGCTAAAAAGTTTGAAAAGCTACTTTTCCTCCCAAAACTCCTAATTTATCCGCTTTCAGTGAACCATTCTTTGAGCTCATCTCTTCTAATAAACTGAAGCAAGGAACATGCCTGCTGCAGAGGACACTACTTTGTCTAAAGCAAATTTAGCATTCCAGTAAATTCTAAAAGACTTGCAGACAATGTCCTTTCTCACTGATTGAATTTCTTTTAAAGTTAAGAAAATAAGGAAACTAGGCTGATATGAATATCATTATGAATATCAATATTCATTAAACACCATGAAACATTTTGCTATTAGAAGATCGGAAATTGACTCAAGTCACCATCTCTAAGGTGCCCACAACTTAAGCAAGCAACTCCTGAAAATTCTGAAAGACTTGGCAAGATAACTGCTTCAGATGGAGAAGCAAATGGACTTGCAATACAGTCTATTTAACTTGCTTAATTTATTCTGAAGCCAAGGTGTGCACTTACTTAACTCCTCTGTTAAGTAAGACCNAAACATTTTATATACTTTATGTGAAGGAAAGGCTATAACAATGACAGAAAAACATAATCCGTGCAAGCAGATCAGCTTATACTCATTTATTTAAATTATGATTTTGTTAAGAAACGGGTTACGTTGCACTTCTTTCCTCTAAAATAATTAACTAATATTTGTGAAAGGCTCTTTTTTTTAGCTGAATCTTTATTATCATTCAAGAAACACAAGTACAGCATTTAGAAACTGTTTTATTAGTAAACAAACAACACTATAAATAGGCTAGATACACAAGCAAATAAGTTTATCTAAATATGTTTTAGATGTAAAACCATGCAAGAAAAATAGAAACAAAAACAAAAAATGATTTGCAGGGAGAGAACTGAGAATACTACTTTGTATTACCATATTTCTGTTTCTCAAAACTCAGTAAGCCCCTCAGGTCTCATTCCCTCAATTCCAGCTTTTAGTAAGGGAGCTAAAAAGTTTGAAAAGCTACTTTTCCTCCCAAAACTCCTAATTTATCCGCTTTCAGTGAACCATTCTTTGAGCTCATCTCTTCTAATAAACTGAAGCAAGGAACATGCCTGCTGCAGAGGACACTACTTTGTCTAAAGCAAATTTAGCATTCCAGTAAATTCTAAAAGACTTGCAGACAATGTCCTTTCTCACTGATTGAATTTCTTTTAAAGTTAAGAAAATAAGGAAACTAGGCTGATATGAATATCATTATGAATATCAATATTCATTAAACACCATGAAACATTTTGCTATTAGAAGATCGGAAATTGACTCAAGTCACCATCTCTAAGGTGCCCACAACTTAAGCAAGCAACTCCTGAAAATTCTGACAGACTTGGCAAGATAACTGCTTCAGATGGAGAAGCAAATGGACTTGCAATACAGTCTATTTAACTTGCTTAATTTATTCTGAAGCCAAGGTGTGCACTTACTTAACTCCTCTGTTAAGTAAGACCTTTATCCCCCCATTTTGACCTGATCAGCTGGCCCCGAAAGTTTATACTAGGATCTATCTGTCTCAGTGTGTATCACCTGTATCAACACACCTATTAATCTCCTGTCTCAGAAGCAGCTCTCACAAACTACAGTAGAATGGCTCCCTAATGCTAAAGAAACATCATGTCATGCAGGAGAAAGTATCTTTTTCTGTGGGTAGCAATGGTGTAAGGATTAAGAACAGTTGTGTACAAAAGCACATGACAATGATTTAAGACAACTTCGTCTGTCACCCTAGGACTGAAATCAGTGCTAGCAATTTAGGTACCATATATATAACACCAGCAGTTTGTTATGTTGCTATGTGCTCCTTCTACAAGTACTCAAGGTTATGCAGAATTTACTCCCATGTGCTTTCCTACACCTCTGTCTGGGTAAAATAGGTTACTTTCAATCTTCTTCACAACTCAGAGAGGATTCCTCGGCACTGAAAGTGCTGTGGGCATCAAGTTATACATTTAGTTTTGATGCATTTTAGTTTTAATAACATCTTCTTTAACAACATCTCCAGTATCATCTACCAATCTAATAATGTTCTTAATGATCCATATTTATCCAGATGCATGTCTAAAACTGATGGCTACTGATGTCTATTTTGTAAACTGCTTTGAAAAAACAGATTCTGTCCTGCATTCTTCAGTTCATAAGCCCAAGCAGGAAGACAGAACCCAACCCTAAGATTACCTACACACAAAAAAGAATTAGCTTACCTCAGAGCATGCAAACATTTAACCCTTCAGGCTTTGTTTCTGTTGATCAGTCTGACTGGTGAGGTCAACTCAACTCAGTATACATGTGCACATTCCAGGAGTAAAATGTGCTAAACCCCCACCCAACTCCAAAATTGTGAAATTTCATTCAAGAAGTGATGTATAAAGTTTTTAAAAAATTACATAACATTATAGCAATCTGGAAGGTTGTTCTGCAGATTCTCAAGTGCTTCAAAAATTGTCTGAGCTACTGAAGAAACTTGGTAACATACAAAGAGGTAAACGTACCAATTGAAGAATTCTAATAATAATGATGTGAATGACATAAATAATCTAATCATTTTCATGGGACACTCCAAAGCATGCAGTTGAACTGGAATTAATTTAATAGCTGTGATAGAGGCAGCTCTGTAGCTCATTAATAATGAGATCCCATACTCCCTTTTGTTGTCTTATTTCACTGTTCCTAGTATGGATATGAAAGACTGTGTTATTTATAACAGGTGCTTCCCATGTTACAGAGTTTAATCAAAGAAAAGAAAAACGTAAATGCATATAATCACATTTTACTGTAACTAGACCATCATAATATGAGCAGTAGAACTTCTCATAGTTAGTTCACTGATGTTAATGAGGCTGTGTGTAATAATCACACCCCTAGAAATCATCAACTGCCTACTTGACACGGGTTGGGGTTGGAGCACAACAGTAAACTGCCATTTTTCCAGTTTCCTACTTATTATTTGCAGGACATCTCCTTGCTTCTCACAAGTGCAAGGAGTCCAAGTTGATCACTGGTAGTAGAGTTATCACACAGATGAAATTATCAGGTTATTTTGGTCTTTCCACTGCTAGTTTTCCTAGAATAGAAATTTAGATGAAGCCCAATAAATAAATTTTATACAAAACAAATGTAGAAAGGGTACTTCCAAGAAAGGCATCCCCGTTAAATGAAAACTGTTCATCTGAAGTCATTTAAAAAAAGCTTATATTTATTGTATTTTTAATAATATAGATATCCTTAAACAACTGCCTTCAAAGGGTTAAATTAATGTTTCCACACTGTAAGAAACTAGTGACAAACAGCATCTGATAATAACTGATTCATCTAATGGGTAACCCTCTCAAAGTGATTATTTTTACTTGAAGCTGAAAGAGACGGTTTAAATAAAAATCACAGGTTCCTATTGGTTGACAAAAGGTATCAGGTGTCTAACTGCAGTAACAACCTATGCAATGCCTGTTTTTGACTGAAAGTGCTGCAGTTACATAGTAAGAATAATGGCAGCACAGTTTTAACAGTGAAGAACATTCTGGAATGAGTTCTATCTCTTCTGGAGAAAACAGAAACCCTAGACACCACCACCAATGCTGAACCCAAGTTAAAAGATCTGTAAGGTTATATTCACTCACAACAGTGAAGAAAAAAATGATTTTCCCACAGTCCCATTCTCTAATAGAAAAATAAACTGTTCTTCAGTGCTAGACAAGGCCAGAGAAGACTTGTGATCCACCTCCATCT
This sequence comes from Odontophorus gujanensis, assembly GCA_013399175.1. Taxonomy (NCBI): domain Eukaryota; kingdom Metazoa; phylum Chordata; class Aves; order Galliformes; family Odontophoridae; genus Odontophorus; species Odontophorus gujanensis. The sequence goes on from VXAB01011505.1 coordinate 64,216, forward strand.
ATGCAACAAGATGTTTAACCTTCTGTTAACTTTAGCTCCCCTGACATCTTGAAACAGTTTTTGTTTAAAAACAAAAAGAAACAACAGAGTGTTAATAATAGTTTACACCAACTCCTTTCTTTCCTTCTTTCTTTCTCTCTCTTTTTTTTTTTTTTTTTTTAAAGTGCCCTAGATATTAGGTCCTTCCCTTATACTAGGGAACCTGTTCATACATGCATACAATAAAAATGTCAATCATGTAATCTTACACTAAGTAAGGTTGGATAGAAAATGACCTTAACCTTTAAAGTATCGCACAGCATCCTGGTGCCCAAATAATAGGGCATGAATAAACAAGGAAGTAAAAGGACATTCCATTTTAGTATATGGACGCCCGGAATAGCCGATCTCAAGAGGATTTCATAACTGTATTTTAAAAAAGTAATAGGAAAAAGGTAGCTTGCAAAATTTTCTGGCCCAAAGAAAGTTGTATTTATAAGTTAGCCATCTATTTAACTGGACAGGATCACAAGAGCACCTAATACGATTTCCTTACTCCAAAATACAGTTTCAGGAATCAACATTATTGTTTTATACTCTCAAGACTCTTTCAAAAATTTATAATTTTAACACTTATTCATAAATCTTACATAATAAAAAAATCTCAATCTGGTTCTGCACAGCAAGGAAACCCATTTTCTACAGGTATGGCAATCTCTACTCACAAATAGGAGGTTTTTCATGTAGCATGCAGCTCCACAGTGCACATCAAGATGCCTGAATCAAAGGTCACCACAGGAATTTTTAGAGATACTACTGTTCACCTTGTTTTCCATAAGAAAACTCATCATGACTTTTCATCTTCTTAATAAATAAAGACTCTTGGTAATAAGGTTGCATAAATGCCTAGATCAATTCTGTCATATGCAGCCAGCTGTGAAAGTTTAGTATTCCTCTCACTTCTACAGATTATTGAAATGACACATTTTTCTTTATAACCTTTTTCGTACAAACTTCTCATTTATTCAAATTCATGCATCTACTCCATTTTGTCTTCATATCACTGCTTAAGTCTGTAATGGAAACGGTCTGTGGAAAAGTATGCCATCTTTAATACATCATTTGTTTGCAAGGGCTTCAGTAACTTTGAAATGCAATGCACTGGCTGTATTCTGTCAAGAACTCTTAACTCTCTTCTTAAGGCTTACATGACTACAACTGAGTACCAATTAAATTTTATAAAAACTTTGGGAGATAGGCTGATTTTTTAAATTTTGGTTTTAAGATTTGTGCAGCTAATAGAGCATAATTTTGTTCCTACAGTACAGCCAACAAGAGGAGCAGACAGTTCTTTTTTACTATAACTATTCTATTATTTGGAGTGTTTCTGCAATAGCAGAGAGATAGAGATGATGCTGAAAGCTGGCTGGAAGACATCAATTAGGTTAGATAACCTTCTGTGACAGCAGGAACACACAGCCAAACCCCATACAACTTTGTTTTCCATGCCAACAGGCCATTTTATTAGGTGAGGAATTTTGAGTGGTCTTCAGCAAGAATGCACTAGCCTTCTCATCCTTACCATGCATTACTCTCCTATATTATGCACTAGCTGAAACTTCTCAGTTGACTTAACAAAATCACCCATGTAAAAATCTAACCAGGGGTATGAGAGCATCAGTGAACAATAAAATAAAAATCTGACAAAATGGCAGCATTTTCTCATTCATGTGGAAGTACAAAAAAGTAGTCTTAACTGCTTCTGCTATGTAGGTATTCAGAAACATGACATTCCACAAATCATCAAGATCATGAAAGAAGAGTAACAAATGCATATATGCCTTTTCAAGCAAGAAGTTTAACTACTGTCAATCCATCTAGTTAATGAAAAACAGAAGCAGACTTCGATGTTCTACAATATACGGTGCAGAGAAGCATTTTACCTAAGTATCTCAACACAGTTACCAAAAAAACCTGAAGTAGTAGTTGCCAGGTTGTACAAAGACTCAAAGGAAGTTTAAGGTTTATGAGAGAGAACCAGCACTAAAGATAATACATTCTACAGGCCAAATTATGCCGACTGTTTCACGTAGCGCC
>VXAB01011505.1:71291-133169 GCA_013399175.1 Odontophorus gujanensis
CCAGTTTAGTGGCACATGTGGAAGGTTTACTCAGTTTTTTCAGTGTCATGTGATGCCATCTGGTCACATGTTAGAAGACTGGGAACTTTCATTCATTCTTACCTACTCTCTATCTGATCTTCATATATTCTTCAAAGTTATCACTATCTTTTGATCACTCAGAGTAATAATACTGTTTCAGTCCCTTAATCTTTATTGACACTCACCCTTTATGACTCTGCATCTGCAGCAGGGACCAAAAAATCCCATGTCGCAAATACAACATTGCCATATTCAAAGCATTCACTTGACTGTGCCATCTCAAACCCTTGATTTTTCTAAGTTTTACATAAGTAACGATAATTCAAAGTCTCTTTCAACCTGAAATAAATCCTAGTCAGAAATTCCCTATTTTCATTATGGAATCCTCCCTCACATCGGTTACTATATGTAAAATGTGGAAAATGTCAAGACTTCTAAATGTTAAATTTGTTTGTTTTTTCTTTTTCCTTGAACAAAGAAACAGAACAACTTTGCCAGTTTTACAACATAAAACAGAATCATCTTCGTTTAATCTCAGAATCCATGAAATTTGCGTAGTGTGGAGCATGCAGCCCTGAGCTATGAAAGACTAGAGCATTCAGCTCAGTGAGAAGTTTAAAAAGCTACTATACTTTTCAGGCACACAAATAAATTCAGAGGTGCAGAACCCAGAACTTCTCATCTCCTGAAAATAGTTGTCGCCTTAGAGTAGCCCCAGAGGAGACTATATGAATGCCCACTTCTAACTTCTTAGCTCTTTAATGTCAAGCATCCAGTCAGATGAGAATCAGTTAGCAGAGAAGTAGGCAGTTGTTTTTGTTTCACAAGGTCGGTTTTGTTTAATTTACCTGTATTCTGGCACAAACATTCCAACAAATTCTAGTTTGCTGGCCAAATGCTCATCAGCTGGAAAATTTCCAAATATGGCAGCTGCATGGCATGCTCTCTTCACAGCAATAAGGATGCAGTTAAAAATGTGGAGCAGGAAAAGCATTTAACAGTCTCATTTGAAGTAGCCAAGTAACTACAAACTCACGCTTAATACTGTTTGAAGAACTGAGCAACAGGTAATTTTCCTGAGAATCTTGCTCCAGTACTGTCAAAGCATTACTGTTCTAGAGCACTTACCTCTGGTCTCAAGACAGCCTTCCTACAGGCCTGGCATACAGGACCACTCCGGGAAAAACTGAGGGGAAGCCGCCGCGTTCGATTCTGGCAAGTTGGTTCCTCACATATTAACCAACCCTGCAGAAAGAGAAAATGTAAAGAGAAAAAAGAACACTTTTAGTAAAAATCCCAGGTACTGCTTGTTTTTATTCCATCCAAACAATGCATCATGGTCAAAGAAGAGGGAAACAAAAAAAAACCTAAGTCCTCTTTGAAGCTGGTACTATAACATGTGTCCTTTAGATCCAAAAATCATGTGTAAAGGGATGAAGATCCTTGTTTAAGGCAATACAATCAACAGTGCAGAAGAAAATTGAAGTCTTCTCGCTTCAAATTCCACATTTGCACACCTCAGTCATTCCTTTCTTGATATATACTGACACCACTGTCATTTAGTTCAGAAAATGTTAACATGTAACAGAATTATTTTATACAACCATACAGATTAGACAAGATACCTCCATTTAAACTTTAAAGTAAAGCATTACTTCTTTCCTTACACTTTTGAGAGGAAAAAGTTTTAATTTTTAGGTTTACTAATGACAGCAAGAAGGTTTCTTTTATTTATTTATTTTTAAATAGAAGCTATTGAGACTTTGACATAAACAGACTCATTTATGAACAACTAACTTTTTACTGTGTTAAAATAATACAAAATCTGAGCCAGTTTTCTCTCTCTGTCAGCTCAAAAAGCAAAAGGGCTCTCTCAGGGGTAGAAGAAATGTTTTTGAGATCAGTAAGGGTCTGAGAACATCTTTTGCATGAGGTCCAGCCGTAGGTTAAGCCAGTGACATACCCTATTTCCAAAAACCACCAATGGCAGATCCCTAGGGAATAGTATAAGAGAAAATATACAATAAGTTTTTTCCAGAAGATTTTCTCAGCTCTTGGAAATGGTGCAAGGACCTCCTCAATCACTGTCCCTCTATGTATTCATTGGAACTGGATGCATTACTACATCCTCAATCCACTGAACTTCAAGGGCTTTTTGAACCAATGTAAACTTTTAGCATCTACAACATACTGCAGAACAACTATGTACTGCAGAAAAAAGTGTCTTATTTCTCTCAAACACACACAGAATTATTTTTTCGTAGTCCTCATATCAGAAGACAGCAGGAATGCCCATTCTCTGCATTCACCTTTTCTATTCCACTCATGATTTTATAGATCTCCATCGCATCACTTGCAACCAAACCCCTTTCCAAACCATAGTTCTAAGTTATTTAGTTGTTCCTTACAAGGAAATCATTCCACACCTCTGTTGCCATCTCTAATCTCTTGTAGGTTCTTTTCAGAATGAGAGGGTGGGGAAAAGGGAACAAATAGGGAGGCAGATGAAATTAGTACTGCACACTCAGCACAGGATGCTTGAAGAACCATCTTGTTCTCTGCTCCTTTATTCCAGCTGTTTTCCTGGTTCACTAGTGAATATCTGAACACTGAGCAGCCATTTCCAGAACGACACGTTATTATCCAAATACTACAATTTCATTATTAAGTCATAAAAGCCAATACATACATGGGATGCAAAATAAACATCAGGTTTTTAGCAACTACATCACTTGACATTCATTGGCAGATATCATCTTTCATTGTAAACCAACAAGCCAACTTAGTATCTGAAGGTATTTCTGCAACTTTTCTCAAACTCTACCTGCTTTTACTAATCCTGAGCAGCTCAGCGTTACTAAACTCTCTATTTTAGTTTATCAGAGATCTCTGCAGTAGAAGTTTCTGCTGTGAATAGTCTATTTTTGCCTGCCTTTCCAAACTTCTGCTTTTGTTGCTCCTGCAAAGAAGCTACTCTGAACACACTACGACTCCTGGTACTTTGATGGAAATACTTCAAACCAGAGGACAATTCAGAAAATTGTTTGCAACCATTTTCACGGACTGTGTAACAAGCTGTATCACCACGCTCTGGCATTGCCTTCAGTCCAGCCTCCATCGTGGCAGCTGAAGTTTCCAGCTACTGTCATAGTTCTTACCCTTACAGTTTCCACAACCTTACTCAAGAGTACTGGTGCCACTACTGCCAGCTTGGTTTGGGAAGTCAGTAATGAGCACCTGACTATACATCTAGCTATACATCTCCTATGATTGATGGAGATTCTGGCTTTCTGACAAGACAAATTTGTTAATTAGATCACGGAATGAGAATACCCTGATTGGAAGTGACCCATAAGGATCATTATGGCCAACTCAGGCTCCAAACAGCACTGCCCCAAATCCAAACCCTACATCTGAGTGTGCTGACCAAGCATTCCTTGGACTCTGGTTGGCCTGGGGCAGTGACTACTGCCTTGGGGAGCCTACTCTAGTGCCCAATCACTCCCTCAGTGAAGAACTCCCTCACTAGACATGACTTAAGTTTTCTTTCCTCACTGGCAAGGACAAAACTGAACCTGTTTTCTGATTCAGTAATCCAGTGTCCTGATTCAATATGACTATGTCAGTAAATCAGATATTTGACTTTATTTTTTGTCATTTTATACCTTTCCTATTGTTGCTGGACTATACAGAGAATTTCTTGATGGCTTGTTCTTCAAGTAACTGGACAACCTGAATACTGTGTCCTTTCACGTTTGCCATCTTTACCCCTTCGTTCAATTCAAAAGCATATCCTTCTATAATCTTTTCACAACTGCTAGGAGTTTGATCCAGGGTTTTGTTTTCCATTGTTTTTTGTTGTGTTTACTTTTTTTTTCAGATGAAACCTTTACTCCTTTCCAAACAACTACTTTTTTATTCCAAAAACCTCAATTTCACCATTTCTCCAGCCATGTCATATCCTCAGCTTTATCCCACCTGGTGCCATGTACATTAAAACACTTCATGTTGCTTTTGCAGAAAGGAGCGTTCATGTCCTTGTGGGCAGACTGGAATAACCTCTGTGAATGTCATGGCAAAGGCAAGGTATGCAGCACTACCTAAGATGTGTGCTTGAGTCCATCACACAAAGTACACAAAACAACTCTAAAGACTTAAGAGTTGCAAAGAGTCAGAAACTGTTCCATACATATGGAGGTAGGGTTAACTTCACCTAACTTTGTTTATCTAAAAGCCTGATACTCAGTCTAGCAACCCTATGATCTGTTTACAGTAAATGGAGGATGAAAAAAGCATCTCCAAAAACCAGTTCATCAAACATGTCGGGATGAGGCAAAGCCAACATTTGTAGGGCTCTCTTAACAAAATAAGCGTAATACTCCATGTCCAGAGCAAGCTGTTTTAAAACAGTATGATGAACTGACATCTATGCTTGGGTTTTGTTGTTATGCAGATTAACATTAACCGTTACACATTTAATATTGCAAAGTGAAAAAAATATCAAAGATTCCTTTTATTTTATTATTCCAACCTTTTATTTTGGTCTGCTGCACAACTGTTGCTCTAGCTGTCCTAGTACTATTCTCACAGTTGCTTATTTATGGCAAATATCTCAAGTTACGTTAGAAAGGAGCTCTACTCAAAAGGATTGAACTACTTCATCAGGAAAAGTACTAATTCAGGCCCTGACCCAAGGCCTTTTGAAGTCAGCAGGCACAAATGAGCCTCCAGTCCAAAAGCTGGTGTTTAGCCTTGTTTTTACACATAGACCAAAGAATCATTTCTAAAAGAGGAAGATGTTGACTACTTGCTCCAATTCTTTCTTTTTTTTTTTTAATAATTCAATTTTAACAGATGTTGAATAACTTACTTTTGTAAAAAGTTCTCAAAGGGACAAACCAGATCTTCACACACTCATTTCTGTGAGTACTGGGAATATTATTAGAGCCACTGTGAGAGAAATCTCAAAAACATGTTTGAAAAAAATTGTCATGTATCTTTCATTAGGAAGACACTACAGACATGCTCTCTCTGGAAAGCTGTTTACGTCACATTTGCCTATTACGTGGTATCTAAGCCTTCCTATGAAGTATTAGACAGCAGCCTGAAATAAACAGGGCTTTAAAATATACAGCCAGGAAGGAAGAGGTGCAGAAGGTATCCTAGTCCAGTCCCAAGCCCTCCTGTTTTACGTGTAATTGCTCTGCTTGAAACTGTAAGAAAAGATTTTCTGTGCACAACAAGAGCACTTTCATGACTCAAAACATATTAAATGACTACATTTGAACTTTAAAACCATTTATTACACTAGAAAAACAAAGCATGAAAACTGCCAGATCATAGGGTATTTAGTTAGGGAATGCAAGTACAACTGGAAAAACAAAGCCTAGAATAGGAGCAGCATCCCAACTTCAGCTGAGCAGAACACTCAGAAATAGACAACCATGAAAATACTGCATGATAAAAGTAACAGTGCATTTTCTGCCACCTATTGGCATTTTTAGCTAATGATTAAGAATCAGAGGACTACACAACTAGCAAGGTACTGCTTCTATTATCCTGAAAGAGAGTGTATAGTTGCTCCAGCCAAACCAGGATTACAAAATGACATTTAAAGCAAATTTATTTATGCAATTACCTCAGCCTACAGTTGAAGAAAAATATCATGAACTTTGCTGGTCACAAAATATGGAAGGTGAAACAAGATTGAAAAAAGATCCTTGCTTAAACTAAAAACAGTAGTTTGGGATAAAAATAAACATTCAGATTCAACAGCTTATTACTGTTGTACTTGTTTTTGACGACTAAGGACTAATGATCAAAACATAACTTTTGCTGAAAAGTACATTTCTCAGTGAACTGTATTTAAAAAATTAAGATTAAGTTGTCTAAATTAAAAAAAAAAAAGAATATGTGATGTAGATGCTAACTGAATGCCCCTTCGGTTTATAGAGAAAACAGTTAATGTAATTTGTCTAGACTTCCTACCAGATATAATTAACATTAAAGAGGTCTTCTCTTCTTTGTCACCTCTCTATTCAGAACTTATTTGCGTTTGTTTGTACTTACTATCTGTTAATCTCTCTTAACGAATGACAACAATAACTGTTGCTATTATGCATGGAAATTAAACATGTAGATAACTGTGTGAAGGGAGCTATTTTTGAAAAAGCAGTATCAGAAACACATAGCTCTTTATGTCTCCTGTTTTGCTTTGATAATTAAGCCATAGCCTTGATTTGTTTTAAACAAAAAAACTTTTCCATAGACATGCATGTTGCAATCAAATTCAATACATCCATTATGTTCTGATTCAATTTGTTCAAGTGTATTACTGTTAACCCTTATTTGATCCGTGTCTATCGTCTTCACTGACCAAACAAAACCAATCCTTCCTTTCCCAGCAGCTATCACTAAGTCTGTAAGTTAATTTGCAATAGATCAAACAAAATCATAATAGAAAGCCTTCAGTTTTGCTCTACTTGGTATCTGCAACACAGTGGGAAATGAAATACAATTTGACTACCAAAAAAAAAAAAAAAGCAACTAGAACTTCCAAACATTCTGCCTACAAATGCTTAATTCATTTTAAAATATAAAGAAAATGTCTTCAAAAAATAAACCCTGTAGCAAATGCACAACATAAAGGAAAATCCCTCAAGAGTACTATGTCCACAAACTGTAGCTAATGGGGAGAAATTTGCAAGTCAAAAGTAATTTTCTTTCTTTGTGAGTCTATTCTTGAGAATTAGTCTCTCTCACTCTAGTGATCAACAAGTATTATAAATATTACCCCAAAATACAGAGGCAAGTGGTTTTGGAACAGCCTTTCAAACAGAAGTTGCAGGAGTCAACAATACATATTTACTGAGCTTTATCTAAACCATTTTTATAAACTACACTTCACAGCATAGTCTGGTTGCCTGCTACAGCAGAGGACTGAATGCAGTCCCCTAAGTGTTTTCCTACCTTCAGATAGCCTGGATGCTAAGGAACAAAGATGTTGTAAACTATCATGGAATGAGAAAATGTACTAGTGCAAAGGAAAAAGTTGCAAGAACTAAAAGTTATTCAGGCCACTATCAGACGCTTTGGAGCTGAATTTAAAACGTATTTAGTGCTTCCTCCTCTACAGTCTCCATTGAAAATAATCTTACTGTGGATTCTTTAAAATGGGAACTTGGTGCACGACATCCAATCTCCAGATGGCTAAGAGACCTAAGCGCAAGCATACTGGATCCAAACTCCAATGAATCTTCCTCAGCAAAAGCTGCAATTACCATCTTATTTTACCAAGCCTCTCCAAAAAGAAAGTGTGGGAAGACTGGATCTGGATCTGCTCTCCTAGTCCATCAGTGTGAGTATGCTGATTAATAAGCCAGTTTTTGCAAGGCTGAGTATCTGACAACACAATGAAAATTCTCTGATTTGAGCATCATGCATAGGCTGGACCGATGGGCTGAGGCCAACTGTATGAGTTTTAACAAGACCAAGTGCAGAGTCCTGCATTTTGTTTACAAATCCCCCATGCATCACTACAGGCTTGGGACAGAATGGCTGGAAAGCTGCATGGAGTCAAAGCATCCGGGAGTGTGACTCAGTGGCCTTAAAGTTACTGGTTCCACTTGCTATAAACTGTTGTACATCTCAAGTGTATTCTCTGTGTCCACCTGCGTCTTCTATAAATATCTGAATGTTTCAGGGAACAGATAGACAAACGCTTCTCAGTAGCATGGAGCATCTCAGGAATTAGAACTTGAGCCAAAACCTTGGTTTGCAAATTCTTTGGCAAGAGTTTTGGCTATTAATAGTAGCTACATCTTTTAAGAATTGCATCACAATTTACACTTGAAACACCACAGGTGGAATCAATTTCCACTTAAAGATGAACTGCTACTAAACAGCAAGGGACGTTTTTCTGCAGTGTACTAGAAACTCAAAAACTTTTAAGTAAATTCAAATTCCAAGCTGCTTTTTTGTTTCTTCAGAAGAAAGAAATACTCAGGAAATAACACTGACACAAACTAGTGCAGTGTTGGTGGGATCTCAGCAGCAATGAAAATCTGAATGTCAGTGTGAGGAACTAGTGTCAGACACCGGGATTTCTGCAGACAATATGGCCTAGAGTGACCCTTACATGTCACATTCCCAAGATAAAAGCCCCCAGATCAGGGATGATACCATAAATAGTAAACAAGGTTTCACATAGAAAACTTCACCACTTTCTGATCTGAAGTTTGGCATAACTCAGTTTACTCAAGGAGAACAGCAGTTTTTCATGGGGAGATAAAACTACTAAAAACCTCAGAAGACTTCTCTTGTAGAGAAATCAATTCTATTGCTGGTGGGCACAAGAAAATCAACTCATTCAGTTGTTGAAAGGCCTTCTCAAGTCTCTGAGGAAAGGTTAGTATTGGCCTACAAACCCACACCACTCTGACACCTGCCTGCTTCATATACTTTCCCAGCTAGCTGCTTCATTCTGATTGTCCTCCCAGGGTAAATATAAAGATGCATCTAACAGTTGCTGGATGAATACTAGTGATGGAGGAACTTATCTGTGCAACTTACCTGTGAGGCTAGTAAAGTAGACTTGGTGGAGTCCAGTTTGATCAAGAGGACTCCACACAGGTGGTATCTTAAAACATCTTGCCTAGTCCAGACTATGCACTACATAGACAGCTTAATGACCATTCCTTTGAAATCTGTAGCTACTAATAGAAACAGCTTGGAGACTGAACTATCTGAATTTGTATCTTTTATAAGATATCAACACATAAAGGAGCACGGTATGATGACTAAAGAACCACCTTTCTATCTTCCACTCTCTTTGGGTAGCAGAAACAAAAAGCAAGTAAATTCACTGCAAAGGTAAAATTCAGAGATAATCTTGCCAGAAATTCGAGGACAATGTTAAATAAATAAATAAATAAATAAATAGAAATCCCATCTCAAAAGACCATCATATATGGAAAATCAGCCATCAGGCTTCTTTTACTTTCTCATCCTCTTGCAAAATGATGACCACCAGAAATGAAGCCTTCATGAGAAGATGCAACAGCCAGCTTCTCTGAGGATACAAACTTTTTTAGATCTTCAGAAGTTCGCAATAGAAGGTGGAGCTGCACCTTCAAAGGTGGAGTATCTGACTTATTTTGATAACTTTTGATTATCATAACAATTATAATCTTAATAATGGGAAAGGATACTGTACCGATAAGAATCATGAAAATCAGCCCTTAAAAACAGAGTGGTGGAATTAGAACCAATTGCTAACACAGAACTCTGGGTCAGCAACTTTTTCAGCATCCTTCAAAGCAAGAGAGGAAACTTGTTATTCAAACATACCAGACACTGAGCATTAACAAACAATGAAGAATACCTGCAGGATCTACAAAGTTTCTTCACATGTAGTTTCAGATATTTGCACTAACTATTCTAACCTTCTTTTCCACTTTAAGAACACCTGACTTTGTAAAATTTAGAAGAAATTACTAGAAAAGCTTTCTCTGTGATTTTCATTTGTATGGATTTCCTTACTACAAAGAGATCAAATTACAGGAAATCAGAAGCCCTAAAGTCAGATTCAAGAGATCCCTGACTACGGATATGTCTGAATTTCATCCCAGAATTTCAGGATGTGTGTGCAAGTTCTTTTGAAATGCTAGGCATAACTAAATCCTTCACTTAAATTAATTTTAAGAGATTTTTGACTTGTCTAACATTTATACTCAAATCTAACGAAACAAAGGATGAACTTTGAGAATATTTTGTTTTAAATGATTTATACTGCAGTTCTCACTGTAACATTTAATTATCTCCCAGCCAATAAATTAATTATTTTTCACAGACTCTTAGTAAGACTGTTTCATAAAAAGAGTTGGGTCAAGATATTACTGATGCTGGCTGACAAGCACTTTCGTCTTTTAATGGGGATTTTAATTTCTTTTAATTTATCATGTTTAACATACCGCCAAGCTTGTTCTATCTGAAAGGAAACATACTGTAGTATGCTCACAATGGGGAAGCACCTTACATTTTCAGAAATTCCTTTAAAAATTTGCCCTATAGCTTAATTTCCTCACACAGGGAATGCTTATTCAGTATTCTCTGGTATTCCATAATGCACTGTGTACATTTGCCTTTAAGTTCCAAGAAGCAATGCAAATAGTTTAAGGAACGTAGAGATTTAAACTTTTTCCTGAAATTAACCCATGAAACAATCTATAGTCCATTAAGAAATTTGATCATAGATCCAGCGTGACATATGACAATCCATATCACAAGTGAAGATAAGGAATTTTTTTTTCTTTAAATCAACTCATTCATGTCCATTGACTTCACACTTCTTTTTTCCTACATATTAAATATTATACCTAGTTCCTCACTCAGAAACAATAACTTACATTTCTCACTATGAGTAGTTTTAGAGTCTGATGCTTCCTGATCATCCAATTTAGGAAAGAAGTAAATAGAGCCCACAGCTTTTCACACTCCATTTCATGCTGCCTCACTCCAATGCAAGCTGAAGACACAATTTCAATTTCTTTTCAAAGCACTTCCTCATTTTCAGAGCTTCTTGAGTTTTGGCCAATATAAATGATCTGAGTTCAGCTGTGGGATGGAGTGGATAAAAATAAAAATAAAATAAAATGAAATAAATTTTCAAAAAAAAAAAAAAAACCCAAAACAAACACAATAAAACTCTCATAAAGAAAGAAAATGCTTTTCCTGGACGGTTCACTCTACTCCTCCCAGATTCATCATTTGCCTGTGAAAGCATTATGAAGGCTGATCAACAGATAGAAGCAATCTCTGAGGAAAAATACAGAACATTCTCTTAAATGAAAGAATAGTTAACAGGGAGATATCAGTTGCTTTTGAAAGTGTACTACCTGAAAGCGGTACAGACCACGGAGATGCTTGTTTATATATTCAGTATATATTCACAGGTACAACATTAAAGGATGTTATCAAACTGAAGCATGTTAGCCAACAGTTTCCTAGTGCAAGCCTATTGATCACTTTACCATCCCATGAGATCAGTACTGCCGGCAAGAGAGGATTCCCTCTCCAAAATAGCATCTGTTGAACCCTCCTGTCCTCAGAGACGATCTCATCTGTCCTCCCAGTTCCCCTCTGCAAAGCTGCCAGCCAAAACTGACTGAAAGGCATTTGACAGAATCCACACCCTTGAAGGACCAGAGCAACTAGGCAACCGGTAGTTGGTACATAGCTTTACAAACTCACTATCTTGAAGAAAATGTAAGAGAGGAAATAAATACTGAGTTTCTCAGAAAAACATGAAGTGTCCTTCTGTCTTGAAAAAGCTGATGATATTAGAATGACAGAGGAAGTGATGTGGGCTCCAGGCAGCCATTACAAAAAGTGAAGCTTACCTTTCACACTGAACTGCTCATATTCAAAATACCCAGAGAACAAAGCTTAGTTCCCTTTGAGTATTGCAAAAAATTTGACATGAACTCCAGAGGGTTTAACCTAAAACAAAATCTATCCCATAAGAATAATTTTTAGAAGTTTATTCACTACTTACATATATTAAGTACCTTTTTATAAACTGGCTACCTCAAGATCCTATTAGTAACGCACTGCTCTTGTGACACAAAGTAAGTCACAAAGGATAATACCCCTATTTCTATGCTACTCAAAATGAAATCCTGTAGACTTCGAAGAATGATATTTTGTGATATGGATATTCCAAAGGAAAAGAAATAGAATTGCTTTCTAATCCAAAACTGAATGAACACTGAATGAAAACACACAAGTCCAAAAGAAAACTTCATTAACCTTTAGAAAATATTACCTTCAGCAGTATCTGTCATATCAGCTTAATTATTAGTCTCAGAAAAAGATATCAAAGAAGGTGATAATGGAAAAAGCATGAAATGTACCCCACCACCCCAAGATGACAAATGCTCAAGGTAACATTAAAAACACTTTAAGAAAAATTATCTAACAAGAGAGAAGTGAAAAATATCTGTAGCTCAATGCAAAAGTTTTACATGGTATTAAAATTGATTTTTTTTTTAAAGTAAGACATCTTCAAATATACAGTCATATGTCATTTCATACAAGTTATTTGAAACTTATTGATCTCATTTGTGCAGGCTCTGTCATCAGTCTGCTGAAAGGATAATGGAGCACTCCAAACCCTTATGATAGGTTAGATGCAAACAGTGGCCCTCATTTAAACACATGTAATAGCAACATGAGCAGACAAAATCCAACCTTAACAGCTGTACATTATACACTAAATTAGCAAGTATGTTCTGCTTTACTTCACATCAAAGCCAATACCTCAGTCTTGTTATCTTCAGTAAAGTAAGGTTCTGGGCACTAAAATATGCAGCCAAAACATTAGAAAGTATGGCACAAGCATTCACAGGTTAAAATCCTCACTCACAGAAAACCAGCAACTACCAGCCTTTTTATCTTACTTAAGACAATATGAAAAAAACTAAATTAGATTTCAAGCAAGCAACTGGGAGAAAATGACTACGTACGGAAAATAACACTGAAGAAAGGATCACTGAAATAGGTTTTATGTACTTCTGTATGAACATCTAAAACCTCTAGACAGATTCAAGTCTATTCTGTAAAACGTTCTCCCTATTCATACAACTCAAAGCAAGCTCCATTCTTCAGCTGCAACAGGTCACAACTAAGTACAGTACCTTGCTTCAGAAATAATTTTCCTTTGTCTGTCAACTGTCAACAAAGCACAAATAGCTCATACAGTCCATCCACGAATTGCCTGTTAAAGAATCTAACAAAACACAAACAGTAAGAACTCAAGATTTCTTAAGACCCGTGCCTTTGCTTTGGGTAGAAAGCTGAAAACACCATACCCCTGCCATCTTCCACTATTCTGCCCTTTTCCCTCAAAACATACGCATAGTCTTTGATTTTCCCCTGCCACAGAAACGTTCTGCAGGAGGTTTGGTGATGTCAGACACAATGCAGACCATGGAGGGAATATGTGACTTTAACCATGTGCCCTTGTACATGGCAACGTCAACTCCAGTACACATTCCAAGTGAGTAAAGAGACAAGGAGATGGTTTACACGAAACATTTACCTTTGCAACGTGATTACAAACACCTCTAGAATACTGAGAGAGTTAATACAGTCAAGAAAACTTTAAAAATAATTAAGCGCATACATACATAACACGTAAGCTTAGAGGAGCTCAAGAGAATAAAAGATAACCATAGACAAAATGTTCTCAACATGCTGGCCACCTTAGACTAGAGAAGTTTAAAGCATCGCTAAGCAATGTTTGTTCATTTAAGTTTAATTATTTTCTCCTTGAGAATGGAACTAATGAAACTGAATATCTTCCATGGTGTCGACGACCAGTTTGAATGGTCTGTAAACAGGGCTGAAGGCAGACAAGGGAACTGGCTGAGCTGGGGGGTTGCTAGGTGATGCAGAATGTAAACTCACAAACTTGCTCAGGTTTACTTAGCTTTCAGGCTGCTCTCACACAGGCTCTCCAAAGTTTTAAGAATTAATTTCCAGGTAGCTATTTAAAAACAAAAAAGTAAATAATTAAAAAAGAAAAACCCTTCTTCTTCACTGCTTTCCTAGCCTATCCTCCCCAACAGTAAAAAAATTAGGAAAGAAGAAATTCACAGCAATGAAGTGCAGGAAATCACAGTATTTTGAATACAATGAGAGGAATACTAATATTTGTATATTGTTGTCGAAGACTGACACTTTTGAAAATGTATCATCTCCTTAGATTAATTTTATTCCGTAAATGTAAATAAAAAAGACTTCTGGAGCAATACTGTGGCCATGTAAAGTACTTAAACTGCATATTAAGAGTCACGTTTACTAATATTTCCCGTGCAGGTTACAAAAGCAAACTTTCTAGTTGGAGCCATTTGTTTCTGTCCCCATCCTTTTCAGAGCCATGTGGGTTTTTTTTGTTGTTTTTTTTTTTTTTACTTTTTTTCTAAAGTATCTGATCAGAGATTGTCCGGTAAGAGCACTTTATTAGATCATCAGTCAGAGGGTTTTACAAGCACCGAGAGCTATGGGCTCAAATGCAGCACATCAGTTTTAATAGCTGAAGGTCTAATAGTAAACTGCAGATACTGCTGAGAACTTTCCATGCACTGAACTCTTGAAAAAGCACCATCTCTCAAGCTTAAATGCAGCTGCCTCTTTCAATGCCGCAAATGGGTAAATTTGACAAAAAAGCCACCATTAAGACTACATGAAAGGCTCAAGACAACATCCTTTCAATGCTTTGTACTTCAGTAATCAGATGTACTTACTCACCCCCTCCCCCAAACCCGATCAAGAACTATTTCTGAATGGTAGGAAATAATTCCACTTTGTACATCTTTTAGTTAATCAAGACTTTCTATTCAGCAATTTGACCTTTTGTTCAAAACAGGATTATCAGTTTTTTCGCCAGTTACCAAGGGCGACTCGCATGGTGAACATAATTGCAATAATTTGCAAAACACCATGGCAACCCACATTACAACTAGGTAAATACTGGTCTTTTGTGCTACATTGTTATTTTCAGAGATGCTGAAGTCAAAGAACGAATGACAAATGAACACAAAATTTATATTTGCTTTGTCTCAAAAGAGAAGAAAATTGATAACAAGAATTGGAGGGAAACCGACTACAGCTGTAATTTCTAACTTGATTAATTAGGATGGTAACAGTCCTTAACAGTATATTCAACAAACAGCCCTGACTCGGTCTCTCCACCCACCTCTCCCTCTTTCCTCACTACTACCACTAACCCCCACCCCAGACAAATTTTTGCAGCTAGGAGAACAAACAACTCCATTTGCTCTTTTCTTCAACTTAATGGAATCCTTAATTACAGAACATTGTTCTCCCGTTCTTCATTACACTGAAAACTGCAAGTGAGAGAGAGAAGAAGGAAGCCAGTGCCACGCAGACAGGGTAGCTACAGTCATCTTATCTGCCTTTCTTTTTTTGTCCGCAGCGGACCTAAAGATGAGATGGCATTTTTAAAAATAATATTAGCAGCTGCTGCATAGCAGATAATTAAACTATTTAGTGCTCGAGTTCTCTCACTGGCAGTGGTAGTAAACCATGGAAGCTGAAGACAAGTCATGATTAAAATCCAAAATCAGAGGAAGTAACTGCTTAATTATTTTTTTTTCTTAAAATTACTAAACAGGGTGGTTTCTAAGAAAATACTTATTACTTGAAGTGATATTATATACTGAATAAACTAAGATTTTTTAACTTATTTTCTTTTAAATTGTAGGAATCTTATTGCTACAGTATAGGCTTTTGCAAAGACTACAGGAAGCCAGCTTAAAATCGAGTATTTCTGAAATATGCTACCATCAGAGGCATAATTCTGCTGAAGAAAAGAAAATCGCTGAAAACAGTGTAATACATGTTACAAAGGAGACATAAAAATAAATTCACTACATACTACCAATGCACGAGTTCTGAGCTGAGGCATTTATCATGCTACAGTGAACTGGCTGAATGGTTGAGACCTTAGTTTTCACGACACCGTTAATATAAACAAGTTACATCTCTACGCAGGCCAAATTCTGTCATCAGATTCGAGCACATGGTTCCTGTAACATTAGCATCCTTCAGTAACGAATGTTCACTGCACGTTCACGTAAAGAGTACATGAAAAATACATTAAGCTGCAAAAAAGCATGCAATCAGAAGCCAGCGTAATCCTCATTTCAATTCCCTGTACATACAAATCATGTGTCAACTTACAGTTAAGGGCCACATCTTTATTTTAATTCTCATTAAAGGTCTGGATTGCTACTAGAATGAAACAGGCTTGCAATCCCTGAGTACTGCAGACACTGGAGACCAGCAGAATGATTTAAAAATCAATAAAGGCAACCAAATCCTACCCAGGAAGGCTGAAAAGTACTTCTGCCTTTGCTACAGAGATTCTCTGTGCTGCTGGCCTAGTCACTTCAACTTCATTGGAAGGACTCACAAACAACTGTCACCTGAAAAATCAGGCTAGTTTTGGTGAAATGGGAAGGAGTACACTGCGGAAGGTTGTGCACACCCAACTGCAACCTTAGATCTGTGCACTGCACAATGCTATGCACTCTGAATAATCTGGTCTTTTGCAACACAGATTGGGTACCCACAATTTCAAGTGCATCTGATGCATTTATTCTGTGTCTCATTTCTCTGAGAAAGAAAAATAATCGTCCTCCCATTTTATAAGAATCATCTTATACTACAGAGCCGCACAGAGAACTCCTTGAGAAAAATAAATAATTCTAGGCAAAGTCGCAGAGAATGCATGCAGCATGCAATGGAGTCAAACCAGTCCTATCTGCCTGTTCACCTGATGAGTGCCACCCAACACACAGGATGGCAAGTTAGCTACTGAAAAAAATGGGATAATGGCAGATGTAAACAACTTGGAATAAAGTTAAGCAGGCAGTATTAAATCCCGCATTTCTCAATTTTTGAATGTCCAACTCTTCAATGCCAGGATCTCTCTTCTATTTTAATATATTTTTTAAAATCCATCTTTCTGCCCATCCTTCTCCAAAATAAGGTATAAGGGAATGCACAGATTTTAATGCTTGAACTGCAGGGAGTAACCCATAATAACAGTGAATTTCCTCCTTCTCTGCAAGCCACATATTTTGCCCAGTATTTGTCAACAGCAGAGGCAGGCAAAGACTTAAGGTTTTTCTTTTACATATATCACTCTCAAGTATAATTGCTTTTCCTGTGCAAATTTTCACAGATCTATCTTCACTGTGCATCTTCATGCTACTTCAAGTCTCCTTGCCCAATCAGGTGCTTACCTAGTGGGATCCAAGTTTGAATAGTTTAAATTAGGCAAATCTCCTCAATTCTGTTTCTTTGCTTCTCGTTTCCACTACATCCACAAAGTTCCAGTTCAACTCCCTTGTGCCAATTCCAGTCACTCTGCTCACCTATAGCCATTCTTTCCATATTTCAGATTACAGAACGCCTTGAGCTGGAATGTACCTTGAAGCCCATCCATTTCCACTCTTTCCTGCTGTGGGCAGGGCTGCCACCCACCAGCTCAGACTGCCCAGGGCACCCACTTAGCCTTGAATCCCTTCAGGGATGGAGCACCTAAAGCTCTTTGGGCAGTCTGTGCCATTGCCTCACCACCCTCTGAGAATTTTTCTTATACTTGCTTCCACAATTTTATTTTTTCTTTTAAATTCTTATTTTTAAAAAAACATACCTAGCTCCTGCCACATCTGTATTTGAAAGTAGCTATTTCTTTTTCTTTCCTACTTCTGCAAAATTTAATGACATCCTAGGCTAGACACTCATTTCTGACCAAAGGCCTAAAACCCAGAATTCTGACAAGGAATTCTGTTGAACTTGAACATTTGTGAGGACCTACTGCTAATTTAACATTAAATGCTTTTCTTTAAGGCTTGTAAATATAAATAATTTAGATGGATTTCTACATGGACAGCAAAAGAAACTAAGAATGAAATATATATTCTTCCCCACAATCAAGTCATACCAATTGCACTTCAGGTATGGCAAAGACACCTGAACAACTGTAATACTGCTTCAATGCACTATCATGCAATAAGCAAGTGATTATAATTAAAGCGTTCTCACATGTGTGGCCTACTACTAAGCTGATTTAAATTACACTAGACTTTGCCCTTTCCCACTCTTCCTCAGGTGACCACAACACTGCACAAACACAAATTCTTGCTGGTGCTCATTAAGCAAATTCATATATCAACATGCATACATTTCAACTGCAACTTCTGGTTTTATAACACTTCAGAATAATTAAAATACACCTTGCTGCTCAGATGCAGACCAGAGATTGCAACAAGAAAGGCCAGAGGGAGACAGAATTTTGAAGGATGGTTTAAAGCATTTGTTATTATGATTTTCAGGTTGGTATTGCTGCTAATTGCAGTGAATACCAGAAAGCACTCAAGAATCTAGGCTGATCTGCCTGATTTTCAGCACAGAATGGCTGAGGTGGGAACAGATCTCTCAAGGCCACTAGGCCCAACTGCCCCAGCAGGGACACCAAAAGAGCAGGGTGCTCAGGCCCATGTCCAGTTGGCTTTTGGAGATCTCCAAGGAAGAGACAACACAGCTTCTGGGCAGCCTGTAGCAGTGCTCCATCAACAGCACAGCACAGAAGTGCTGCCTGGTACTCAGAGGGAACCTCCTCTGTTCCTGTTTGCACCCACTGCTTCTGGTCCTGGCACTGGGCACCACTTCAAGGAGCCTGGCTTCATCTTCTTTATACCCTCTCTTCAGGAACTTACTGATAAGATCCCTCTGAGCCTACTCCTCTTCAGGCTCTATTGTCCCAGCTCACTCAGTCTTTCCTCATAGGAGAGGTGCTCCTGTCCCTCCATCATCTCTGTGAACTTCCACGGCACTGTCTGACTTGTACCGAGGAGCCCCAGAACTGGATCCAGGACTCCAGATGGGTCCTCAGCAATGCTGAGTAGAGGGGAAGGATCATAACTCTGCTGCCCTGCTGCAATACTTCACCCAGTGCTACCAAGAATATCATTAGGCTTCTTAGCAGTAGGGGCACACTGCTAACTCGTTCAACTTGGTGTCCACTAGGACCCCTTGAGTGATGCCACAAAGGAACAACATCTCAGAAGAGCTGACATGAATTAGGTAAAGATAAAAAACAAACAAGCAAACAATTTTTCCTGGATCTTGAAGAAAATACTCATCAATTTAAGCTTTTCAGCTAGAATTCAGCTTTACGTGGATTCTGACAACCAAAACGGCAAGCCAGAGATCTAAACTGTGGCAATGTTTGAAAACTTGTAAAAATTAAAAATAAAAAATTAACACTTGCACCAATGTAGCACATGGCAAATCTTATTAAAAATTGCTTTGAGGTTGGTATTCTGGTCTGAGAAGTTTCTTCAACCTAAAATATTCCAGACCAACAAAAGTAAACAGATGGATTTTTAAGCTACTAAAGCTACTGTGCACGTACCAAAAGGAAAACAACACAAAAAAGGCCTGTCAAAAGCTCACTGAACTAAAAAATCTGAGAACTGGAAAAAGACTTTCCCGTTGCTTATACAATGGTGACCAACATAACAAGTAAATTGGATGTTCTTGTTGCACAGACCTACAAATATACATTCATGTATATATATAAAGGAAGAACTTACTAAAAGTTGTGTTTAGTAAATCTCATTCAGGAAGGACAAACAGTGCAAAACCAAAGTACGATCCTTCAAATACAGTCTCTCCTTTTTATCTTTTTTATTTTTCTTTAAAAAGATTGCCTGAGAGCCTACTGTCTGACAGAAAAACTGCTGCTATGGTGCTATAGTGTCACTGCTTTGAGTTTTTGGTAGACACACGTATTGTCTCTAGGACAAGTATTTTTCAAAAATCTAAACAGAATACTTGCTGTAAGAAATTGTGTGTCTGAAACAAACTCTGAATTTCACTTTGAGAGGTGAAGAAAAAATAAATGACTGGGGAAAAAAAAGACTGACTACTTATCAACTGCTATTACAAACTTTATTTTATTTTATATGCTTAAGAGGGTAACACAGCAGTGCCAACCCATTACATTCTTTTTTCTGTATTTTGGAAGAGTATAGGAACAGCCTGATAGCAAATCAAGAACTATATTTGGGTTTGTTAGCAATAAAATACTTCATAGTCTTTAAAAATTCAGAATATTCATAAAAATTAACACTTGCACTTAAAGTATTTACTAAAATTATCTGTTACTTGCTGAACTTCACCTGACATTACCTCAAAAGATTGGGACGCCATCCATCTATGAAAATGCCTATTTTCCATTTAACATTTAAATAAGCTAACCAGGATGGATCTATAGAACAATTTGTATGCATCAGTCTAACATTAACTGAAGGAAAAACAAATGAAATACTGGTTAAGGACTATAAATGATCAAGCAATTAAAGACAAGAATGTAATTAACATCAGCCAATATAATTTTATATAGAGTAATATAAACTAAACACAAAGTTCGCTTTTAAGTAAGATTACAAGTTTGGTTCAGAAATGCAGATGTACTGTAATTTATCATCTCTTGAATGGTGTTTGATTTAGTTCCAAAGGACATTGCAATAGAATTACTAGTGTTAATAAATACATGTGAAAGGGATTAAGAGGTGCAAAGTTGAAGCATCTGAAAAAATCCATTGTCCATGAGACACAAAGCGATGACAATCAAATAAGCATTTGTCAATACGAGATGGAAAGGGATTCTGGTGATGTATCACAAAGAAAAGGTTACAGTCCTACTCTTCAACATTTACATCAGTGATTAGCAGAAGAGATAAATCGATTCAGATAAAATCTAAGGACAACAGAAACAGAAGAGTAAATAATAAGCATCAGGAAACTGGTTTGGTAAACTATACTCTTTCAAAACAAAATACATTTTAGAACAGCCAAAGAAAAAAACCCATACTCAGGGAACAAAGACTGCAGTTCTTACCTATGAAACGGGAATACTGTATCCCAGAAATTATCAGTTGAAAAGGAGTCATGGTAGGTAAGTAATTCAATGTAAGCTCTTAAGGCACACATAAGATGTAAGGATTCAATACCAAAGATCTGTGTGTGAGTACTGAGGTAATTTTCTTCAAAGATATTGGTGAGAATGACACCACAGCACACAGTTCTGGTGATAAGAGCTAAAAGAATTCGAGAGATAACTAGTACATAACACTGAACCATAAACAAAATTTCAGTGTTGAAAAAAATGTGCAATGGCAAAAGATTTTAGGTTTACAATCTCTCATTATCAAAAAAGAAGGCTGAAAGGTGACTTGTTCTGAATGTATAAGAATAATTATACGGAGAAAAACAGTAGGTAACACAAGATGTATCTAGAGAAAAAAAGAGCTATATGAACCACTGGCTGGAAAAAAATTTGTGGATTGAATACTGGCTCAGCGACTGGGGCCAAAGGGTGGTGGTCAGTGGTGTAAAGCCTAGCTGAAGGCCAGTAACTAGTGGTGTGCTCCAGGGGTCGATTCTGATCCTGTCCTGTTCAACATCTTCGTTAATGACCTGTATAGTGGGGTAGACTGCACCCTCAGCAAAATCTTCTGATGACACAAAACTGGAAGGAGAAGCTGATGCACCACAGGGCTGTGTTGCCATCCAGACGGATTTCTGACAGGTGGTCAATGGACTAAAAGGAACCTCATGCAGTTCAACAAAAGTAAGCGAGAAGTGCTATGCCTGGGAAGGAACATCCCCTTTCACCAGAACAAATTTGGAGAGCACACAGCTGGAAAGCATCCCTGCAAAAGAGAACCTAGAGCTCCCAGCAGACACCAAGCTGAACATGAGTTCTCTCACAGAAGAGAAGCTCAGTGGTATCCAGGACAGCATGAGGAAGTGTTGCTATCATGCTGAGGGAAGTGATCCTTTCACTCTGCTCAGGAACAAAGTGGGAAGTGGTAAGATCCATCTGCTGAAGTAGACAGAAGCATCATTCCCATCAGGTTTGATAACCTGACAAGTATGACCATTATAAGTTTTTGGAGGGAGTGGCATCCAAAGCTTGGACAGTTATAGTATAAGGAGCCACAAGGAAACATTCTTGGCACAAGGAATAAGCATGAGTTAGAAATCCATGCAGTGAACTACGATTTCACAGAGGTGTGTTAGGTAGGCGAATATAATGGCATATAATGAAGTGCTGTGATGGATGAAGGCTAGGCTAAGGATGGGAGAAAGAGGGAGTTGCAGTCAGTGTAAAGGAGTACCCTGAATGTGTTGTACTTTTCTCTACAGTGAGTCACGAGCCAGTAAAGAGCTTGAGGGTAAGAGCTGAAGAGCAGGCTAAAAAGGAGGACATAGTGGTGGGTGTCTGCTACAGTTCCCAACATCAGAAAGAAGAAGGATACAAAGAATTCTTTAGAAAACGAGGATCGCAGTATCTTAAGGGCTAGAAGGTGCCTGTGGAAATCATCCATTCCAATCCCCTGCTAAAACAGGTTCTCTACAGCAGGTTGCACAGGAAAGCATCCAGGTGGGTTTGAATATTTCCAGAGAAGGAGACCACAACCTCTCTCAAGGGGCAATGGGCAGCTTGTTTCAGTGCTCTGTCACCCTTAAAGTAAAAAATTCTTTCCTCATTTTCAGATGGAACTTCCTGTGTTCCAGTTTGTGCCCAGTACCCTTTGTCCTGTTGCTGGGCACAACTGGTCCCATCTTCTTCACACCTAGCCTTTAGATATTTATAAGCATTGATAAGATCCCTTCTCAGACTTCTCCAGCCTGAACAGCCCCAGGTCTCTCAGCATTTCCTCATACAGGAGATGCTACAGGCTGCTCAACATCTTTGTGCCCTTTCCCTGGACCCTCTCCAGAAGTTCCCTGTCTTTCTTCAACTCAGAAGCCCAGAACTGGACGCAGTACTGCAGATGTGGCCTCAGCAGGGTGGAGTGTAGGGGAAGGATAACCTCCCTCAACCTGCTGGGTAAGCTCTTCCTAATGCACCCCAGGATACCACTGGTCTTCTTGAAGGCATTACTTTCAGAGCAGCCCTTGTAACATCTTTTTTTGAGAACCATTCCAGTTGTCATATGGAGTCTTGATATTTCGTTTTGCCCAGCATACATATTTGAGACTTGTGTACTAGTTTGGTTATATTAATTGACTTTCCTTTCTGAAGGAAACATTCAGAGCACCGTACATTAACTCAAGGTATGGGGGCTGCTCTGAAAGTAATGCCTCCTATTTTACTATGTTGACCCATGATGTCAGAGATGGACACTGGTGGTGCTGCAGCAGAGGTTGAAGCTTCCCAGTAACATTCCTCAGGAAGGCCATGGCTCTGTTTGACTGATTAGAATGAGTAGTCTTAAATATTCTGCTTAGTCTTAAAAAAGTAGGCTGTACATTTTGTGTACTTTACGAACATTTACAAACATGCTAAATTAATATAGTTCCTTAGTTACTATGGTAATAAGTACTCCGTAAAAGCACATAAATATCTAAAATATGTTATAATTCATATTGACATCAACCTATTTTCTTATGTTATGAAACAAGAAACAACAGAAAATGAAGAAATAAGATACTACATAAATTCTTACTCAAGACTTTTTGGAGACTAACTCCAAATGATTTTCTATTTTGCTCTGAAGTTACTTGTTTCTAAGGTAGAAACTTAATGTAACTCATACCTGAAAAGTATTACTCTGGGTGGACAGTATGTTAAAATATTGTGGAAAAATAAAAATAGCAGATGTTTTATAAAGCAGATGTTTACAAATTCTGTATTATAAAAAACATTATAAAGATCTTCAACTAACTGACAAACAACGATTTGAAAGTTCCCTGAGAGTGATACTTACAAAGACAACGCAACAAACCATAAACATTAATTACAAATTGAACAAACAAAAATATAGTTTGAGAGGGAAGGATATCAGAAAATATAAACCATAACTGTTTCAACTTTCAGACCAAGTGTCTGCTGGACTCGGTATTTCTGACTGCAGTAATAAAATGGCAAGGTGGCTCCTGCACTAGTGGATTCCACTTGGGAACTAGACCTTAATCTGCAACCAAGATAAGTTTACCCAGTTTCCTTTCCTGCCTTCAGATGCAGAGCTTCTTCTTAAGCTAGAAATCATAATGCATTTATTCTGCAACTCTATCAACTATTTTAAAAACAGCAGCAAAATACAAAAAGCAGAGACCCATTTATACATATAAAAGTTTTGAATACTTCTTCACAGAAGATGGCATAAGCCTTAGTTCTACTAGACACTCCAGTCTTATACTGAACTATCACATTAGATACTCCTGTTTTATACCATTTTATGAGTCTAGAATTGCACTACAGTTTCTTAATGAAATCATTTTGACTCCCTCACTTCATTTGCCTGTAGAAAATATTCAAGACCAAAACTGAAAGACGACAAAATTTTAATATGCAGTTTGGTAAAGTTCTAGTCAGTCTCTGAACACGTTTATCTATCCAGTAAAGCTTGTGTTAATGCGATGTAAGAGTTTGGCAAATTCAACTCTAATGGAGCATAAAAGTGCTTTTGCTTGAAAGTGAGATCATTTTTAAAAATTCAAAGCATGATCACTTTTTCCTTTTTTTGCAGGAACAATCTGATACAGGCAGCAAAGCTTAAATAAACTAGAAACATTTCAAATGATCCATAAAGGATTAATAAGCACTGCAGGAAGTCCTATAGGCTCAGCGTATACATTTTCCATCTTTTTCTCCTGCGAAAGGCATGACATGAAATTCTAAACAGAACTCAAGTTTCAAAGTCACTGAATGTTAAGGTCTGCAGCTCTGATACTAGGGTAGAGAGGGGTCACCATCTTGAAATATTTAATTTAAATAGATAACAAAATATTGATTTCATTAGCATAATAAAGCCCCCAAATTATGGCCCTTCACAAAATTTTTTTTCCACTCACAAATAGACAAATGGACAAAAGCAAGGCAGAAGGGGTAGTAGTAAGCTACAGGCCACTAATATAACAAGAACAAAATGACAGCTATTATTTTGGCAGAGATAATCTATGCTGAAACACAAAACACACACGCACACAATTTCTTTCAATACAATTTTCTTGTCTTCCCACTGACTTCTATGATTACCACAGAAAGCAGGGTTCTAAACACATTTCTCAATTGAATCTTCAATCAATAACGGTAAAAATTTGAGAAGGGAGATATGGGAAAATGTATTATAGCATTAGTAAGTGTTTGCAAAACAGACCAAACTTATCAATATGCATAAAAGTTGAAAGGGAATAAAATGGAAACAAAAACATCAGTAACAACAGATCTTATATATTTTCCAAAATAAGTTAAAAAATTCACTCAAACTCCAAAATCCAAAGTGTAAGAAAAATTATTCCAGGCCTAGTCCAAGTGATTAAATTACGTAGTTATATTTTCTTTGTAGTACCACAGTTGTAAAAATAAAGAATAATTTTGAATTACCAAATGGCCTTCAGGATACAGGGACATTCAAAGGTCCCTTGCAAATAATGAAGAAAAAAAAAAAGATAATTGAATTAATTTACAGGAAGCAACAGGACTAAGCTAAACGGAGACTACCTAATAGTATCAGTCTCACGTTATGAAGGAGAAATATTAGAAAAGCAAGAATTAGACATCTGCAAAAACCCCAAACAATAAAACTTCTGCGATCTCAGACCAAGGTCAACATGACCTAAACAAACTGAAATCAGTAGCAAGAATCCAGACTGACATAGGCAAGAAGACAAATAATTCATGTAAGAATTGAGAGTTCGTTCCTCTTGCTAGAAGATGGAAAAGTTCAGATTCTACTAAGCTAGCCAGGCTGCTTACCACCCAGGTTTTTTTTTTGTTACAAGCCAAGAACTTCAACGTTGGAAACTATTTAGGTGACAGTTACACACAAACTGGAGAAGTTATTACAAGAGTGGGAAACTGAGAAAATTCAAAAATGTAACATGAATTAAAAGTTATAAAAGAAAATAAATATAAAACCCAGCAAGGATAATATTGGACATATCAGGGAGGGAGAGAGAGAGGGAGGGAGGAGAGATGCGGGAATGATAAATGCTAGCTCACAGTGAGAGACTGAAGCTGAAAGGCAAAAATTATGCTAAAATAATACACTAATCAAAAGGAAAAGTGAATGAGAAGAAAGAAGCAGGAAAAAAATTGAAAAAGTAATCATTTCTCTGTACAAAGCCAGCAGAGAGGCCTCACTTGAAATGCTGTCTACAATCCTGGGTATATCACTAAAAACGGATAAAAGAAACCAACGCAAAGAACAGCAACAAAAAGAGCTCTGTAGATAACAAAAAAGTATGATACAATAATTTTTCCAGTAGTTACAAACACACCAGATACAGTGAAATAACATTACCGCACACTCCTCCACTCAGAGGGGGCAAAAGCATGTTGTAAAATGCAGATATATGTATCAAAAAGGTAAGTTTTGACTAGCTGAAAACAAGATTATATTAAATGAGCTCAGGCTTTGCAGAATTTGATGCGTTTAATACAGTAGCAGTTTAATTACGATCATCCATAACATTAGGAACAATCCTAGTTCTTTAAGGAACTAGGAAATAAATACTACTATTGAACATTGAGAAAGACAAAGAGATGAAAAGGATTTTGATAAATAGCTGAAGCCTTTGTGCATCCATAAAAAACACAGTTTGCATCAATTTCAGTGCCCACTGTTTGGTTTTGCCACCATTATCACCGTAAAACAGAAAAAATAGGAGTGCAAAAGAGTCAGTGAAAACAAAAGTTGAAAAGAGAAAGCCTAGAAATGCAGACAATGAAGTATACAGATGATAAACTTGTTGGTTTGTTTACCATTCTTTGCAATTCAAAATAGAATTTCAGTGAAGCTGAAAAGATTACAAAAATGAGAGCAGTAAAGAACAGAAATATCTAAAACAGCATAGAATAGCCTTTGCTTACCACAAAGTGCCATTCAGAAACTATATCTAGAGAAGACCTGCCCATTTCACACAGCTGAAAATACACCCCAGTTGTAGCCGGAACAGCCAGGTACTGCCTAGGAACTTGTATCTCCTGCAAAAAATTCTATTAAAAAAAAGCATTTAACAGAGTTCCTTGAATTACAAGCACCCAGATAATGTCAGACACTATACGAGGCAAATTTTTTTAAATCAAACCTATTTGTTCGTGGGTTAACACCCAGTCAGTCTATATTTCTGGGTTGCAATACTCCACCAAATAAGCACAGAAGGTCAGCCATTTTTTTCCCACAACATTTAAACCAAACATGAGTACTTGTTTCCTCATGAAGCTTAACTCTGTTTCATTTTCAGAATGTGTTCTTTTATCATTTGACCAGTGCTAGAGAAAACAAGTAATAGTGCCAAAAGAAAATCAGAGTTTTCAATGCAAAAACATTGTACTTGAAACTTAGAGAAAGTTTAGGCAAAACTATGAAATGCACTGCAGAGTGGTTTTTCTACCTGCAATCTCCCTTACCATTCCTGTCCAAACTAACTGTTTGCTGATACAAATTGAAAACCAAGTAAAAGAACAATATATTTATATATCTATTTAGCAAAGAAAGTCATCCGTGTTAGCCAGTTTTAATTTAATGGAATATGGAATCTAGCATTTTCCTATAAATTCCTCTGTCTGGCAGTGACAACTCAAACATTTACAGCGGAAAAAAAGAGACAAGAGAAGAGACGTGGATAAGTTTAAAAGGTAAAGGAATAAGGGAGAAAGTAAAGGCAACAGAATGAAGGTGCAAAATTTAGTTATTAAAAAAAAATAAGAAGTTTTAAAGGGTAATAATGAAATAGAAGAAATGACTTGATCATCACATAGGACAACAGACTGCAGAGCTTATATGCTTCTAGTATCACCTAAAGAGGAAAAATGTTATCAGTTAATAAACCTATTCATAATATTTTCACTGTCAACTTTAGAAGCACGTTCAAACATTATGCATTATTTTTCAGATCAGCAGTGAAGATGCATGTTATCCTTCCCACTATTCAGGAGTAATTAGTAAGCAAGTGAGATAGGAGAAAGATGGGAGAAAATAATGTCATTTTTTTCTTCTTCTTCTAATAGCTGATCAACTTTCATAAACATGAAAAGGCAAAAACGTTAGGTGTTGAGAGCAGAAACGTGTTTTCTCAAAGGCATTATTAACAATTAATAATCATTACACAGTGGCTTGTTTACCTGACCTTGTGTAAATTTAGCAGCCTTGTAATTAGACTCGTATTTTGCACATTTGTATATTTCCATGCATAGGATTTGACTCATTCATTCATCCATTAAAATTTGCTTGACAGACATAGATGGATAATCAGGGTACAATTTGTATTTACTGGATTACAGAAAATTGCCCGAACTGTTAAGTTCAAGTAAAGTGTGTTCTTATCTTTCTCTTGTGAAAGACTTAAAAGTAACTAAATTTCAGAGGATGGCCCCAATGCTCTCTGAAGAAGTAGCAAAGCTTTTATACTCTGATAGCTTTAACACAGATGGGTTAAGAAAAGGAAAAAAAACAAACAAACAAAAAAAAATAAATAAAAAAGGAAAACAAAAAATAAGGACTGGTATCTATATTTTCCTTTAGGCAACACAACAAAATTACTCCTCAGTAAGAAGCACTCTCCATAAAAGCTAGCACCCTTGTATTAATCACAACTTCACTGAAGAAGACGCATTTATATTTCCCTACTTCCCTTCCACACTGGGAGATGATGTCTGTAGAAAGTAGACAGTCTGTGGACTTTCTCCCACTTAACCACTTTCCAAGAACTTCCTAATTTTCTAAGCAGGTGGAAAAATTATCCAACTGCTTTCCTGATCAGAAAAAAAGGCTTAAAATTCAAAATTTTATAAGCAATATTCATAACAATGAAATACTACTACTAGATTTCATTAAACGTTTCAGAATACTGTTGCCCTCTCCATCTATGCAAACATTTTACAGGATTCTTCTGAAGAAACTGATGGACTTTTACCTGAAAAGTCAAATGTTCTAATTAAAAGCATAACATATACACACTTAACAACTTCTGCAATCCAAAGGGAGTCGTCATGCAGTTTCTTTTGAAAGTAGTGTAGCTGACATGTCAGAAAAAAAATCACGTAATTTCCTTTTGTGAATCCATACCTCATGGTAGGCTTTTATTCTTTTAGTTCCAAAAGTATAACCAAAATAACAAAGCAGTTGCAAGAAAGTAAAGCATACTCTTCAAAAAACCAAAACAAAACCATTAAAAACTGTTACTATTTTGGCACCGCTTCTAGTATCATAAGCAAAGCATCTAAAATATCAACAAAGTAATGAAAGTGAAGTTGATGTTTTAGCAAAGCATTAGAAGATAGCCCAGCAGCTTCTCCTCTGGTGGCAGGCACTTTTTGCACCAACTGAACACAGTCATCTCTGGACTCAATTTTCTGTGACCAAATAAATTGTAATGTAGTGAGTCACGTAATTTCAGACCATTTATACATCTACAGTTACAAGCACTGAGAAAGGAAGAAAAGAACACTGTAAGAACCTCTTTCCTAAACTAGGAAATCTTTATTTGAGTCTTAGTAATCTTGTGTTTTAACTGCTCTCCTGACATATCTGAAGGTATCAGAAGTTCAAATTAAAGCAATAAGATGACACCAAAATTTATCTTCCCATGTTCTCATTCTTTCAATGTTCTGCCAAGGGAGTGAAAAATTCAATACTTCTCCTTGGTCCTCATCTCTCTACCGACAGTAAACAAATGAGTCACAAACCAACATAGTTATCTCCTCCAAAATATAAAAAAGTAAAAAGAAATCCCTGCTGTTGAAAAAATTCTGTCCCTCTTCAGGTTCTCTCATGCAATACACTTGTGTTCAGAACTTTTTTCCACAAAGACAACCCCAAGAGAAGTTGAAACAGTTTAGCACCAGGATTACACCTCTCCTGTACTGTAGCTTCCAGACTAAGATTCTGGTGTCCCAGAAAGTTTCTCTGCTCAGTTAGTACAGAATGCTATCCTCTTTCCAGGTTGAATGTGGAAACCCACAGGAGGGACAGTTTTGTTCTCATCTGAAAAATGTGAGTGGAAAACAGTTACAAGGACTGAATTTTCTCCATGGAGGAAGAGTGTTTTGTACTACTCCAGGCGCAGCAGAAGTAAGTTCATCCAAACTGAAGGCATTAGTAAAGAAATTTCAACCAAATAGGGGAAAAGGAAGAACATTGCTATGCCAACCATATTTATATTAGGAAAGGAAAACTAGTCATTACAAAATCTTCAACTCGTGCATGACTATAATCTTTAAAGACAAGCAAGACAAGTGATAAAGGAAAAAAACAACACAAGAAAAAATACCAATTAAATAAATTTCTGGGATGATGATGATGTTGAATAGGCAGATTAATTAAAGAAAACCACTTAGAGTTCATCCTTCCTTGTTTTCCACATCTGACCTGTAGCCAGCAATACAGAAAGGAAAAAGACAAGACAAAGAAGTATTCCTTTCTGATCCATCATGGAAAAAAACAAACAAACAAACAACAACAAAAAAAAAAAAAAAAAAAAAAACAAATCTTCAAATATCAACATTTTGCTTATTTTTTCCTAGTGCTCTGTCTTATTAGATGCCTTCCAATCAGCTCAATGACTTGTCCCTAAAGGATAAAAGAAAAGTGAAAAATTTGTGACAAAGAGTTGCTTGCAATTACAATGAGTGGAAGAAGGAAGAGGAAAAAAATCTGTCTAGATGCTTTCTGGACTTGACTGTAATTATTACAACACTGGCATCTCCTTAGCCTTGGTCATGATTCTAGTCTTGGTTATAAAGCTGAACCTTCTTATGTGGAGGTCTTTGTTTAGAAAGAAAGGAACCAGTTTAATTTATATAGCAATGAAATGTGCTTCTTTCTACAAAGAGCTTGCAATTGCTAATGATTTTCCTTATTCTCACTACAGTCTCCAATGTTCCTCAAATAAGTATTTGTTACAGGGTTCTCCAGTATGACACCTGATTATGGAGTGGCATCTTGCCACTAGCCTCACAGAATCATAGAAAGGTCCTTCACAAATGGACTTACCAGAAAAGGTCAAAAATAGAACTCTGAAGTAATTCTTGAGCATTTCTTGGCAGATAACATAGTTGTGGAGGAGTTTTGGTTTGTTTTTCTTTTCTAATTAATTTTAAGTCCTTAAGATGTCTGGCTCATCCTTGTTATGAAGTCTTCAAAGACACGTAGATCATACATAGCTTTTAAATTACAAATTCTCTATAAGGCATTTTAGTCTTTTACTTGATGGGTTGGGAAGGGAGCAGGGTGCCAGATATTAAAACTACTTTATGTTTAATCAGACAGTAAACCCTCTCAAGAGCCACATCACAATTTATTATTTCATTGATTGTGTTTAAAAAAAAAAAAAAAGCTAACAAGGTGCCCCAAAAAGATGCCCCATTAAAGGAACAAGAGAGTACAAATGCTGATCCTCTGTTGCAAAAAGAAAGACAGAAAGCAGTAGGAGGGAGGGAGAATTTGCTTAATTGCTTCCTTTCAATAAAGCATAAAAAACGCATGCAAATAATAAAGAATGGTGTGAAAAAGCATCTCCAACACTGCATGAACCACTGGAAGATATTCCAGTATTTCTTAATAGCTGTATTAATTTTATTAACTTTATTCATGTTACAAACTTATCCATAAAAAGACACATATATAAAAAGAGAAATACTACAAAATTTGAATTATAAATTTAACTTTAGTGCTTGATAGGTGGTCATAAATATGAGTAGCTTAGTAGCTGCTAGTTCTATTGCAAGATCTTCATCAAGAATTGCTCCAATATGAGAAAAAAATATGCATTATCAAATAACAATTCTTAGAAGTATTACATAGTTTTCAGAAAAAAAAGTCATATTCTGCAACAGAATTCAGCATACACCACCTTGGTTTTTAGTGTTTTGGGGGGGAAGAGGGCTCTCCATTTTGAAACAACTCTAGCTTCTTTGTAGCATAGTCAAATGTTGCTTTGGATATTAAATTGAAAATTTATCTTAAATGGAAACAAACAACTTCGCTAAAAATTAGACATTTATGACTTGCAAATTACAGATACTAATTATTTTCAGTATATACAATTATGATATTCTCAAGAGGTATTAATTTTGGGACAGATGTGCTTTCATCATGTAATTTGGAAATTAAGTTACACTCTCACGTATGGGAGCTCAGAAGTCTGAATTTGTGTAAGGATAGGATTGATAGAGAGGAATTTTGTCTTGCTAATTTTCTCTCACTCTCTCTCTCTCCCTGATGAGAGTGTGGCCAGCAATCCTCACAGCTGGGTTGCCTTGCACTCAAAGGAATGGGGGCTGACTGCAGAGTTGATGAGAATATACTTCCACTTGACTCCACCTCCTATTTTGTCCTTTCAGATAATTCTTCCAAATCCAGTAAAAATTTAAACAATAATTAAGATGCACCAACTGTAAGATATGCACAATACTCAATCCTTCACATACTTGGCAGAGAGCAGAAATAAGTTCATCCGAACTGAAGGCATTAGAAAAGAAATTTCAATCAAATAGGGGAAAAGGAAGAACATTGCTATGCCGACTATATTTACACTAGGAAAGGAAAACTACTCATTACAAAATGTTTCTCTTCAACTCATACATGCCTACAATCTTTAAAGACAAGGAAGACAAGTGATAAGGGAAAAAAAGAACACAAGAAAAAATATCAATTTAATAAATTTCTGAGATGACGATGTTGCTGAATAGGCAGGTTAATTAAAGAAAACCACTTAGAGTTCATCCTTCCTTGTTTTCCACATCTGAACTGTAGCCAGCAATACAGAAAGGAAAAAGACAAGACAAAGAAGTATTCCTTTCTTTTTTTCCAGCCTTAAAAAAAAACAATCTTCAAACATCAGCTTTTCGCTTATTCTGTTATATAGGTTAAAGATATAAGACACAGAGCATCTGCTACAACTCTGAAACTGAGAACTTTTATTTTTGGATGAAAAGAGTTCTGCCCCTGCAGAAACTTTTACTTCTATCTTGAGATCTGTTAGCAGTGTGGATTTTTGATGCTTATCTTGTAAGGGCATCTGCTCTTACAGATAACGATAATGATTTTTTTCAGGAGAAAAGGAAAACAGTTGCTTCCTAACTTCTGCAGAGTCTTAATTTTTATGGTCCAGTGGAAGGTATCTCTGCCCATGGCAGAGGTGGGCAGGTTGAATTAAACCATCTTCCAACCCAATCCATTCTGTGATTCTATGTAGAAATTTGGTACACGTTTGGAAAACCTCAGAGAAGTTTATTTCATAAATCTGTGGATTTAAAACCAAGCAGTTGCTAGGCTGAAGATACTTGGATAGCTGAAATTCTTCAAATGAAAGAAAATGAACAAGACAATAGTATTTGTCATTTAGCTGCTCTAACAGTTTTAGCAGGACTACACAGTTCTTTTTTTCTGCTCCTATACAATGCTGCAGCTGTGGACAGATGGAAGAGAAAATAATCTGCATGGCATGAAAACAGGGAAGGGAAGTTCATCTTTAGCAATAAAAGGGTCTTTAAACCAATGTGCCATCACAGAACACAAGGCACTAAACAACAGGTAAAGCTGACAATTGTTCAGGCTCAATTTACAAAAGGTGACAGAATAAAAACATACTTCTATGAATAAAAATAGATTAATTCATGCTTATAGCTCAGTAAGAAATTAGTGGTGAAGTCCACCAGCAGATGCCATTTAATGAAAATGATCAGAACACATACATAGCCAACCTGACTGCTGAGCTTCAAGGACACAAAAACCTACACAGAAGAAGTTACATGTAGATCAAAGCCTGTTTTGCACTGAAGCTTGTTTATAATGAAATTTCAAATATGAGAATCACTTCTGTTGAGGAACAACTTTTAAAGCTTTAAAAAATATTTTACCAAGAAGTAGAGCAGAGACTAAAAGATAACAGAAATATTTTCTGATGTGTTTAACTACTCTAAACCAGAAAATCGAAATAACTTTTTAACAGCAAAGAGTGAGGAAAACAAGCACCTACAAGATCCATCCCTGCAATGCCAAAGCAAAGCAGGCTGAAGAAAACATCGTTGAAACTTCTGGTGTATATACTCTCTGCCACCTCCTGTCCTCAATGACATTGTTATTCAGTAATGTGGTCTATAAGAGACAGCAACAAACAAAAAAGTTTACCAAAGAATGCATACCCTGCACCAAATACAGTTTAGCTTCCCAAGCAATAGTAAAAAAAATAATAATAATTTAAGCTTTCTTTTAAAATTGAAGCTTGGTTCACAACGAAGACTAAGAATGTTTAGGACAGGTGACTTCGTTTTTCATACAATTATAAAATACTTCATATTTTTATATGTCACTAAAGTGAGTTACCACAGATGGATCCGCTGTAGTTTTCAATCAAAACTCTTAAAGTAAGATGTTTTGTTTCCTAAAATTCTTGACTATAGATTTCTTTATAACTCATAAATAAGTAACTTCTAAGTACATATTTCTGATTACCACAACTTTTTTTAGTCAGAAAAAAACCTCTTCTGAAAAGAACTACGTTCGGTGCAACTGTGGTTTATTTAACTTCTGATTTTAACTTTGGCTCTCTGGAAGTACGCAACACGCTTGAACACTGTAATCATTGGCTGATCTGATAGTACAGGATTAACAAAAATTATAACAGTTAGTTAAAATAACATTTCTGTGATTACTACTGTACATTTATCAACCAGCAGCAAGTATTCAATATCAAGAGACAATTCTGTGCCATATCCTAGCAGACTGGTTATAATGCATTTGTTTGTATTAAAATTTCATGTATAATAATACAGACTTAATTTATTAGTTGGTATTTATTGCCCTGTTAGTATAATGCATGAGCTGGATGGTTTTAAATATTACTTCAAGCCTTAGTTTTGATGAGCTTCCATATCCTCTAATGTCTCTAATTAGAAACTAGTAAGAATGCATCTCCATCTGAAATTGCATTTGGATTTAAATTAAAAGTAACAGAAATCTAAATAGATTGAAAATAGCCATCTCTGAAATTAACGTAGAAAGGAGAAAGATTAACATTGATCTTCTCGAGACCAGTGATTTGTCATGAATCCTCTTGTGACTTATGATTTGTTATTAAAGTATTCTCAGAATAAGCAAAACCTACAATGCCATGTAGCATCCTAACGCTTCTGCTGTCCCAAGGTGCTCAAAGAAGGCATACTCGCTCATTCTTACTCTCAAAGGAGCTTGCTTAGATCTGTCACAACTACATTACATTAATTGCCTATCTCTAGGCCACTTAGATCCATACACACTTTTACATTCAGGACTACAGAATCTTGTAACAAGTACAGCAGTTGGTATACCAGAGCTACTTCAGTTTGTGTTCGGTTTAAAGCTAGATAAGACAGAGTTGCAACCATAACTGTATTACAGCAAAACATGCTTTCCAAGCACTACCAACACTCATCATTGTTTCTACTGTGGCAACATTCAGTTCCAGCAGAGTATCTTCAAAGATAGTGCTTTCCATAATCCTTTGAAGACAGCAACATCTTGTTATTAGAGAAGTGATTCAATCACCTAGGTAAAGATTACACACTTGGTGGCAATCACAACCATGGCCATATTTACCTGTGGGCACATTTCCTGTAACATGATCTTCACATTGCTGCCATTCATAAGCCTTAGCAGATAAATTATTGTGATAATAAGCCCTTACATTCCTGTGTTCTACCTACAGAGGAAATTACAAAGTTGGTTTTATTCTATTGAGGCAATCTGTATTTCTTAGAACCTGTTCCATGCCGTGGCTAACCTGGGAAGCATTTTCTCCAGTTAGCTGAGAGATGTACCTACTGCCATTATGAGTCTTCTCTGGCAAGGAACCTGACTGTGGACTAAGCGCCAGAAATAAGCATCAGCAAACAGACACTACTCCTTTGCAGATGTTCACTCATTCTCAGTGGCTGAAATTCTGAGTTCACAGAGTTGCACTCAATTTCACTCAACCATCAGGGAGATGGGTGCATGTCCGTCATGGCTAGTAAAATCCAATGAAGAGTGTTAAACCTTTTGTAAAGGCGTATCGATCATTACTTTGAAACACTTCACTAAAAATCATATCGATGCTGCAAGTCTAAAACAAACAATTCCTTTACAGGGCAGAAGTTGCAGTAATAGCGAATCAATCTCAGTTAATAGATGCCATGAGTGCTGTGACAAATAACTGCTTACTCATCCCCAAAATGCACTATACACGGTGACCAAAGGGTTATCTTTCGTTATTCAGTTAAATATAAATTATGTCAGTAAAGACAGATACATAATTCTTTCACATAGTAGAATACTGGCTATGTTGTTCAATAATCAAGATGCTTATAATTTCCTCTTGGTTAACCAAAACATGATTTTAAGTACAACCCATTTGTCAACCTCATTCAAGGAACAAACCAGAAAATGCTACTGTGGAGAGGAGGAAAACATCTTGAGAATTATTGGTGCCAGCTTCCCTTCCCTCTCAAGTCCCCAGAAAGTTGTGCATGGAATCACATTCATCTTTTATTGCTCACTCCAATTGCTTTCCATTTTGTCTTGACTTGGAAGCTTTCAATACTAAAAATAAATGTCTCAGTTTCTGTATATATAAACTAAAATGACAGTGATACAATTTCAAGCTTGGAAGAGACTCAGATATCCATTTATACACAAACAGGAAGAACTCCCAAAATAATCATTGGAGATAATTGGATGGCAGCTTTTAGCTATCTGATTGTGTCTGCCACATCAATTGGTGTAATGATTCCTTCTGTTTTCTGGCTCTACACACTCTTCATTACATGTCCATATTCTCCTAGTACTATCAGCACAACAATATTTAAAATACTGTATTATTGCCACTACTAAAGACCTTCCCTTCAATCCGAAGAAGCTTCTTACCCTGACCCACCCACCAAACAAAAAGGGCTTTCAATCCATAACTGTTCCAAAAGCATGATTACAAAAGTCATCACCACCATCTACAATCATATTTTCACCTGTTCATGTGGTGTACACCTGTGGGCTGTTGGCAATACACATGATTGCAGTGTGGGAGACTCCAGGTTCACAACAAGCCCCGTCATTTTTGTTCTCTTAAGTGAATATGCCATGCTATCCCCAAACCTTGTATGAACACTACTGCCTCTTATAATATTATCTTGTTTATAAATTTTATAAAGTGCATAAAATATTAATGCAAAACCCAAGAACTTATATATATACAATAATAAAAACAAGGAATATATGTACATACACATATAAATAAAATAGTAATTCAAAGATCTTGAGCAAGTGTACTAACATGCTTTTATACTGCGACCTAATGTGCAAGCAGTAGACTAGCCCACCACAGGTAAGAAATGAGAAATTTTGAGGGCTATTGAGCACTGAATTTTCACAGTTGAACAGTATAAACTTATTTAGCAGTGTTCAATAGCCTTCAAACTCACTTCTGCTGTGGGTTAGAGCTGTCCACTAGAAAGACTAAAATAAAAGCAGTGTAATACAGGCAGGGCCAAGATTTTCTCAATATTAGAAAAAAACAAAACAAAACAAATCAACAAACAAAACAAAACCATAACCCTTTAAAGTTTGTATTCTGAAAACATAAAAAGATTGATAGATAGATGCCATGTGCTTTAACTAAGCAATATACAAAAAAACAAAACAAAAAAAACCACACTACATAAAAACAGCTTTTAACCCTTTAACCCCTTTAGCCTATACTACTAATACCATGCACGAATACTTAGAAGCAAGCTGAAAAACGTGATTCAAGGACTACAGCTTGAGACTCCATCCAGTTTAGCAGTGATTCTGATAACATTCGGATGTTATATACAGTACAGGCTTTTTATTCGTTTCCTTTCAGTCGGTAAAACTAATAGCTAAATAAGACATGGGATTCATTTTTATGGATATGAATACTGATTTTTACAGAGATTTTTAAAAAAGGATCTAAGAATTGGTGTTTATTTACCAAATGCTTAAAATAAATATGAGTATTTCAGTGGGAAACATAAAACAGTTTGCAGCCTAATTAGATCCTCTTACTATAAATTAAATGAAACTCTCCAGAATAGCAATTGGTCACTTTTTTCCATTTATGCTTGCATATTTCAGCCTTCAGCCATTCTCTAGCATGGATGTTTCATTGATGGCTGAGGGTAACACTTCAAAAATGAACTAGCTAAACAAACTTCCCAGCAGCACTTGACAGAGCTACACCTATTCTTCCCCATTTCCAAAGCAGTACAGAATTAATTACCAGTTCTATGGATCTATTGTAAGTATAATAGACTAAAGAGCTATCACAGACACATTTATTGTAAAAGCACAATCCCAAGAGTGTCTAGTAGAGGGCCAAAACGATTAACACAAATGCTTTGTCAGATCAAAGATAAAATCTGCACCGCCCAATTGAGGAATGAATTAGAACAGTGGGTTATCTTTCAAATTAACCAGGGCAGTTAGTGAGGAAAATTTCATGAAAGTGTAATTCTTAGCCTTTGTGAATCCACACAGCAGGCATTCTGCCAGCTGACAAGATGATGAAATTTTCATGCTTAAAAAAGCCCTCTTCATTTCCCAATTTAGATTAGCTAGCGTTTCTCTCTCTTTTCATCTATTTGCTCTTCTGAAGCAGGATAAAATAAAAAAAAAAACACAAAAAAAACCCCACACACTACACAACAGAATCAATCTTTCAAAGAATAATGCATTTCTGAAAAGAAATATTTGCATGTCATATTTAGAGATATTTACAATTAGGAGTAGGATTATCAAAATCAATATTATTAATACTATCAAGAAAGCCACAAATGCTGGAGTAATGGTACCTATGATTTAGAAGCCAGATAAAGATTTAAATGTTTCATTGAGGAAAATGACCAAAGAATAGAAATGACATAAAGGTGAATAATTTACATAAGCCATGGTATTGTAGCAGGCTTACAAAATTATGTTTGTGTACTTACACTCACATCTTTTTAAAGGAAGGAAGGGCATCACTGGTATATTTACTTATTTATCAACTCCCCCTGCCAAAAAGACCAAGTGGACTTTGCACTTTCAGATATTATGGCATTCCTCTTCTAAGTTTATATAGCTACATATGGAAGCGTTTCAATAGACAGGGAAACAACATGCAATGATTCTAAACCCTTAAAAAAAAAACCTCAAAGCTCACAGGAAAAAAAGGAAGCCCATTCATTTCTTCAGGCTGCGAATAGGGCCAAAAGACTCCTGCTAGGAGTGACTTCGTAACAAGTAGCTCATTATTTTAAGGGTTAAAGAAATTACTTACAAAATTTGTGTTTTTGTACCGCGTGTCATTTGACCAACATATACAGAAAAGTATTATCTAAAAACAAAAATCAAAATAAATGGCGTGACAAAGTTAGCCAATATATTTGTCTATTTAAACAGACACTTCTGAGCCTCTTAGGTACAACAACTACAAGAGGAGACTTAAGTGTCTCAAAGTTGTGTCAAACGTTTTGTTCAGATGGTACTTTGCCATACTACTTCTGATTGTGTCTTTATAGTTTATAGGATTATATGTATTAGTGCAAACATCCATTTGACAGATTTCAACTCCAGCTGTTACACAGTCACTACAA
Organism: Odontophorus gujanensis; assembly: GCA_013399175.1. Lineage (NCBI taxonomy): Eukaryota > Metazoa > Chordata > Aves > Galliformes > Odontophoridae > Odontophorus > Odontophorus gujanensis. The sequence continues at coordinate 110,533 of VXAB01011505.1, forward strand.
GTACTTGATGAAAGGAATATACTAAAGCTCAGAGCACCTGCTTTTCTAAGAGCTAACAGGACAAAAAGTTTTCTTGCCCAGCTCAGTGGAAAGCCCTCCTTTTAAATGAAAATCATCATACAATTTCAAAATTACTTTTAACAATAAAATAAACTCACATTTCCAGAGTCCGAATGTATTCCACAGTTAAAAAGTAATATTAAACATTACTATTTCAGCTAACTGGGTTAAAATTAAGTTCTCAGCTCCGAAAATACAATCAAGTTTATAAAACCTCCATTTACAAGCATAAATAAATTCCTCTTGGAGGACACTTTGTTATTATATATATTATGTAGTAAGATACATAATAGATTTCAATAGAATATAAGTAAATTACAATGTTTAATATAGAAACGTGTCGGAGTTCGGTTCATAGCTTGGTCTTAAAAACAAATCAAAACCAGAAACTAGAGAACAGAGTAAAATATCACATTTTTCATTCCCTGGAATTCCTCAGAAACAACACTTCTTCCTGTCCTTAAACATACTTAAATCTTCCTTTATTCATCAAGTTTACTATTGCATGTATCATGCATGTTTTCCAGTACTTTCTATATCAAGAATTCCTTAGCACTTGGCCTGTGTATTATCAAAATGTTCATACATTACATCAAATGAACTACACTGAAATCTAAAAAAGATAATCAAAAGCAAACTTTTAAATAAATCTAGTCTGTCTAAATATATTACCTCAAGCTAATATATAAACACACTTTATAATGCAGTATTTTTACTAATATCATGTGAATGAAAATTCTGCAGCCAGATGGACTTCTCAATAAAGTAATGCAAGATTTCACATTTGGATAACTTTACCCATCCAAATCATATACTTCTAACTTCAATGAAAAGGAACAATCAATCCTACCTTGAAAAATACTGTCTGAATTTAAGCAGTTTAAGAAAGCTCCTTTTGATGCAACGATCTTCAAAAGACATGTTTATACTGTCTGAAGATATCACATTTCCAGAAAACATACCAGAAAACATTTACTTACCATTGTAATAGGAACTAAACCCACACAAGATATATGCTTAGTATTTAAGCATAATTAAAGCAGAAAATGATTACGCTAATTCTCAGCATTTTAGCTAGAAAAAATATTTTGTAATATCTAAGAAAACAAACCACAAATTAGGCTGGCCTTTCATTTACAGGTCAAAATTTCAAAAATAATTTTTGAGTATATCAAAGGTTATGAGCATCCAAAGGTTAGGAGTTCTTTCAAAAATGACGTCTGATTCGACCGCTGTAAAAAAAGGTTCAATGCCAGACAACTACAGAAAAGAAGTTGAGGAATTCCATGAAAATTTCACCAAAACGGTAAGCTAATAATTCACAGAACACAGTCCTTTCAGCATATTAGAGATGCAGAACATATTAATATAATTTAAAAATCAAGATATACTTTTCTTAACCTGCTAGTTCTTTGGTCAGTGTAACGATGGGAAATGTAAATATTACAGCACCATTTTTTCAGTAATGTCACACACTACCAGCCATCTGGAAAACAATGAGCTACTACATCTGTAGTAACTCTGACAAACACTGTTACAAAATGGGATACACATATATATGCATACCTGACTATTTTGACTTAAGAGAGAAATGAGAAAAATAACCTAAATTACTATTTTAAAAAATCATTACTTGATAGTTTCTTTTTCATAAAGTTGGGTTTTGCAACTGCACTAATTTATAGTTTACAGAAAAAAAGTGAGATAGTTGCTCAATTCAGAACCACTTAGACAACTAATTCCTTATGGAAGAATGTTTTTTGAATACTTACATTGTAGTACTTTTTTAGGTAGCGTCTAATATCCAAGAGTAATTTGTTGTTCATTTGAACCACATGGTTGAAAGGAGGCTCTTCACATTCACTCTTACTGCACCTTTGCAAGCTGGGCTCAATAAATCGCCCCTGAAAAAAAGAAGTGTAAAAAGGTACATCATGACAGCAGATGATAGCAGCAGACGTTATTGCAAGAGTTCAGATGTAACATTTCATTTAACAAAGAGATTTTAAACGTCTTCATTTTTTTCAATTAAATCTCTACTGTCTAGGCTTTCTTTCCTCCCACAACAGTCGGCCACATCCATATAAAGACTTGTCTGATAGGACAGTTTCCTACATCTCTTTTCAACTAAAGGTCTTTGGAGACAATGCCTCTTCATCTGCTACAAAATTAATCATTCAACAATTTATGTTTCATCAGGGAGATTGAAGTTCTGCCCAAAATACTGATCAAAACACTGAAATCCAACCGTGGACTATCAACAGGATTGCAAAAGAACAAGGAGATCACCTTTTGTCTTCCCCAAGTGCAAAGAACAACTTCTAGAGCTCAATAGCATCTAATTTACTTTTGAAATCTTTGGATGGTAAACATTAAAATTTCATACCCTAAAGTAGTATGTGAAGTACTGAAATTAAATTCAGTGGAATTCTCACTGAAATAACAGGTTTTTGTTAGGTTGGATATTTATAACACTTTTTACAAAGTTTTCTTTCTGTTTAAAACTTAACACTTACGCTTTTCTGAACCATCTTGGCTAAACTCCCACTCACAACACCAAATAATTCCACTAAATAATTGTGTAGGATATTTATTACACGTTCATGTGTATATATATATATACACACACACACACACACATACATATAAAGAGTTTGACATCCACTTCTCTCCATCTCTCCAGTTAGCCCATCTGCAAGTTATCAAGCCTATGTGCAATTAACTGTTTTATTTACAGCTGTAATGAACAAAAGTCAAGGATTTACATAGCGTCACAAGACTTGTGTGCCTTTCTGTCTTAGTGGCTTCCAAAGATTGCCTTATTTTGATTGAAAAAAATGCAAAACATCTGCTGTTTGTCCAAATTAACTTAAAATAATTACTTTTAATTTAGATAAAAGATTTATTTGCTTTCAGTTTCAAGGTTTTCACTACTCTGAGGCTCACTAATTTGCCAATGACTAATACATGCATAACATTGCTGGAGAGTTAAATACTTGGCCCTATTTCAAGTTGTGATCCAAGGTCCCAGATACATTTTTTGGCAGAACTTCTCAACAACAATGCACCCCTATGACTTTTTATGTTCAATATACAAAGACAGAAGGAAAGATAACACAGAAAGGCCTTACCGTGAAGAAAGGAAGTGGGATGTAAAAAGATAAACAGAAATTTCAAAACCACTTTGTTCCAATTAATGTGATTTAGGATAAGAAATTGCCATCGCTACATGAAAGTTTCATTAAATAGGGAACTGGAAGTTACTCAGGTGTTAAGATAAGGATGCCTAAATAAGTTACGGTTAACAATCATTCATGAATATGGGCAAACAGATTAATGAAGCCAGCTTATCTCACACGTTCTCCTAGACTACACTGTTCTTAGCTGAAATGCAAAAACGGGGAAAATATTTCTACACTGTCCAATCAGCAAATTTCTGTTCCAAAGATATAAACAACGGTACTTAAGCAATATGGTATCTTCTCCTATATCAGACGAATGCTGTCTGAAAAGCCTTTTCCTCTACAGCTGTTTTCCCCCTCATCAATGAAGAGAAATAAAACATTGAAAACGAACCGAACAGTCAAAGACATTGTCATAAATATTCTCTGTTCCACATTTGAGGCAGCAAAACTTGAATCTTTCGCAGTCCCTATATTTCTCCTCATCAGTGAGCTGAGCTGGGCCACCAACCAAGGCATCATTCTCCTCATCTTTATGGTAATGGTGATGGACTCTGAATTGGGAGGGATCCAGTCCTATTAATAAGAAACAAAAATTTCAAAAGACTAAGAGGTCAACCATGCAAGTAGGCTCATTTTTCATATGCTTGGTGAAGCAGAGTCAAAAGAAAGTTACAAAATGTAAATTCAAAAGCTGCAAATCTCTCTTTAGCAAACACTGCTCTATAAATATAAATACATTTTACAATTTTGAACCACAAATAAAGGTTCACGAAACATGAAGAAATCTTCTCACTTATCTTCTTACGCAAGATTGCTTTATAAATAAAGCAAGCACGTTGCATTATCATGGGAGTATGCAACAGAACATTCTGTTTCTGAGGAAACTACTCCTAACGGATGGCTTTATTGTTATTTTCTTCTTAAGTTACATTGAAAATATTTCAATAAAAATGTGCATCGTTATTAAGAAACAGTCTTTAAATCAAAATGGCACCATTAAAACTGAAAACAGAGAATAAAAACCCCATTAAAGAAACACGGGTGCACTGCTATTACCAACTCCTTCAAGTCCATATACAACTGCCAACTCTGATTTCAATGCAGTGGTCGATTTCATTTTGGCTCAGTGGTTAACAGCATGTAGGTTTCAATCTAATGCTGTGGTTAAAATTCAGCAGCAGCATTTAAAACGGCAGCGCTGGAGAGAAAATGCTTTATTTCTGATTGCCAGAACTCAACATTTTAAACAAATAAATACACAAAAGAGATCCTAAAAATACTGATTCAACCACAAATAAGTAAATAAGCAAGCAAGCACAAAGTTCACTACTCTGGGAATAAGACTGCCAAAGTAAATTTAATAAAAATCTTTTTATTTTTCACCCTTTGTCTTGCTCAACCTTTCAGAAAGTCCATTTATTCCACCTATGGCTTTTTCTGTTGTTCTTACTGCTGTTGTTTTGTGATTTTTATTTTTTTGTTACCCTAGTAAATAGCATGTGCTAGAAAAGAATCACCTAGAGACTATGGAAAGAAAAAGTGTAGAAAACTATGGTTTATTTTAAAAATAATAAGAATGGACAAAGAGAAACAATTAAAAACAGTTCTTAAAATGGACTACTTTCCCAAAAGCAGTAGCAGAGCAAAATAGTTCCCTAAGGAAAAGATACAGAGAGAGAAATTTTGCTCAACTGTACTTCTCCAATATTGTCAAAAAAAGACTAATTAAGCCAACTAAAAGCTTATCGTGTATCATCCCGTATCATACGTGAATTTTAGTAAACCTAAGAATTGACACACAAAAAGCATGAAAGATTACAAATAAAAAGTGAAGCTCGATTTTACAGCTCTTCTTAAGCTCACTATATGGTACTGGGAGACTTATTAGGAACACTATTCAGTCACTCTGGATAAGTATTACTGCACACATAAAACAGTTGTGCTATACAAGCAGACACAGATTGCCTCTACCTAAAAGGTTTGATATCTGTAACTTTATTATGATTCTGAATTTCTACTTCACAACTACATGAGAAATTCTAGAATAAAAAAAATTATGCTGACAAGAANTATTATTTATATTATTATTATTTAATTTGTTTTTATTAGTTTTGGACAAAAATGTTGGTAATAAAGCTTTCTGTTTTAAAAACTAAGGAAAACGTTCTGCAACAAATGTGGTAGATACATGTTTTAGAAGTGGAGTTCAGTTTTGTATTAAGATCCAAACAGAAAAAAATAAAATAAAAAAACAAATAAAGTGCACATCTAAGATAGAAATGGTGAATAAAAATAAAAATTTGCAGATCACCGTGAGTGCAGCCATAATGAAAAGCGATCACTGCAACTTTCAATACAGACACCATTAACATTCAGCTAAAAATCTATTTGCAGTAGCTTCCCAAAAGCAGAAGTAAAGCAAAATAGCTCCCTAAGGAAATATGGAGATTTTTTTTGCTCAACTGTGTTTTTCCAATATTCANGTTACCCTAGTAAATAGCATGTGCTAGAAAAGAATCACCTAGAGACTATGGAAAGAAAAAGTGTAGAAAACTATGGTTTATTTTAAAAATAATAAGAATGGACAAAGAGAAACAATTAAAAACAGTTCTTAAAATGGACTACTTTCCCAAAAGCAGTAGCAGAGCAAAATAGTTCCCTAAGGAAAAGATACAGAGAGAGAAATTTTGCTCAACTGTACTTCTCCAATATTGTCAAAAAAAGACTAATTAAGCCAACTAAAAGCTTATCGTGTATCATCCCGTATCATACGTGAATTTTAGTAAACCTAAGAATTGACACACAAAAAGCATGAAAGATTACAAATAAAAAGTGAAGCTCGATTTTACAGCTCTTCTTAAGCTCACTATATGGTACTGGGAGACTTATTAGGAACACTATTCAGTCACTCTGGATAAGTATTACTGCACACATAAAACAGTTGTGCTATACAAGCAGACACAGATTGCCTCTACCTAAAAGGTTTGATATCTGTAACTTTATTATGATTCTGAATTTCTACTTCACAACTACATGAGAAATTCTAGAATAAAAAAAATTATGCTGACAAGAAAGATTAACTGTTTCCTGAAAAAACAGTTTCCAATAAAATTTAATAAATATTTCTTATTTTACTTTTATGAACAGAAACAAATAGTAGGGCTAATATAAGGCTGATATTTTGTCTCAAAGAGGTTCTTAAACTTTTAATACTGTTCTCTACAATTCCTTGAAAGGAAGAGNTAAAGTGCACATCTAAGATAGAAATGGTGAATAAAAATAAAAATTTGCAGATCACCGTGAGTGCAGCCATAATGAAAAGCGATCACTGCAACTTTCAATACAGACACCATTAACATTCAGCTAAAAATCTATTTGCAGTAGCTTCCCAAAAGCAGAAGTAAAGCAAAATAGCTCCCTAAGGAAATATGGAGATTTTTTTTGCTCAACTGTGTTTTTCCAATATTCACTCAAAACGGTGAGAGCCAATAAGCATACAGATATTTCGTATAATTATTTAAATCTAAAAAAAAAAAGAAAGAAAGAAAGTTATCCACTGTAAGAAGCTAAAGTACACCCATATGTGAACTTTCTTCGCTTTTTTTGGCTGGAAATTAAAAAAAAAAAAAGTATTGTGATGACTCCTTGTGTATATCTTACTTTCAGTGTGTAAACATCCCCAAAGAAATCTGAGACTACAAATCAGGCTTTTAAAGAACATGCCTTCTGTAATTATCCTGTGGAACTGAGATCTATTTTTCTACTATATCCTTTCAGGAATACTTAGTTCATTCAATTAATCCATTTCAGCACACCAATTCGTCTCCCTTTGGGGGGAGACAGGTCACACTGGGCATAATACAGTATTCGGAAAACAAAATAGAGAATGTCTAATAAATGGGAAAAAAATGTGTTTTTTGGTGCTGTTGTTTTGTTTTCAAAATATTTTTATTTGGATAGAATGAGATGAGTCAGTGAACTTCTTTGAACACTTATGTTCTCAGACATCACGAGAAAGCCAAGGGGCTTTCAGGCTCTCATGGAATTACCTTTGCCACACGTAAGCGTTCTGATCTGACCAGAATTGCATGGCTGCATTCATGATGAAAGAAAAATGCTACAAAAGTAAATAATACAGGAAAGTTCTAAAAGTTGTTCCTGAATTATTTAATAGTGTTATTTAAACTTCTGTTATTTGGTAAGCAAAAAATATCACTCCATACACTGGAAGGCAGTCGAGTATAGTTCACTCATCACAAGACTGTAAAGATAAAACTTCCGCAGATTTGTTCTTTCAGATTTCCCACATGCTATTGCTCCCAGCTCTGCACTCTCCCAAGAGAACAGAAGCGACAAACACAAAAAAAGCCAAGGAATCGCCAGGTTCCAGCTCCGAAGGAAACACTCGCACGACAAAAGCGTTATCCCATTTTTCCACTTAATTTTCTTTTTTTTTTTTTTTGGTTTTGCTGTGATCAAAGCCTGAGGGTGGGTTGCTTGCTCGCTTCTCCGCGGATCTCGTGTTTTAAAGGCAGTTTTGTCGGAAAGCACCGAAGTTTCCCTGCCCGCGGCCCGGCTCCGGGCGCTCCGTGACACGGCGCAAAGAGTGTGCGGTGCTGCCACCCAGAGGCCCGGCCGCGCCTAACTCCCAGCTGGGCTCCAAGCCAGGGCGGAGGAGACGTTCTGGCGTTGCTGCTAGTTTTTGTCAGCCTTACGCGAAAGAGATCCTCGCGATCCTGAGAGAAAATGCTTAACGGGAGTACCTTCCCAGCTGCGGTGTGGTACACTAAGCAAGTATACAGGCAGGCAGCTCCCTGCAATCCTCTCCAATGCTCGGTCTCCAACCCCATCGTTAAGGCAGCCCCGCTCTGCTCACAGTTCTGACTGCAAGTCCCACCCCAGGGGTTCCACTTCCCACTGCAGTGAAGAGATCCCTTCTCTCCTGGAGATAGATCTGCAGGTGACAACCACCTCTGCTCCACAAACTACACAAACCTATGGATAGAGAGACTGAGTGTCTGTCTACAGAATTGACTACAAGCAGCAAAATTCATGCAGTTTAGAGTTGATTAGTTCACTGCCATGAGCATTAGCATTGCTTTCATCTTCATTTCCACCACTCTGCTCTTGCTTCACTTCCTCAGGTGAGGAAAGCAGAAAGAATATAGAACCTTGCACAGCTCCTGCATGCCACCAGGCAAGTGCAACTGCTGCTGTGGTTTTTTTTTTTTTTTTAAATCAGGAATGCCCATCTGGGCAGCTACTAACCAGTCATGGAACCTACTAAATTCCTCTAAGAAGAGGAAAAATAGACTCAGCACCACAAGGTAGAGGGAATCCCCTTACAAAAAGGAGTTAATGTGCAGACCCTGAGAGGAGGGAGAAAGTAGTGCTGGGAAGCACTCATAATGACTCTGTGATCTCTAGAGGTCCCTTCCAACCCCTACAATTGTGTGACCCAGGAACGTCCACCAGAAATTAGATAGTCATCCTCTGAAATACCCAAACGTCAAACATCTTACAGAGCACCCACGTGCGCATCCGTTCATAAAGCAGCAGCATATGTCTCTCTCAGAAGGCCGTGAAACAGCCCAGGACAGAATTCCTTCTGAGCAGCCAGTAGCTTCTGCATTTTACAGGAATGGACATTATGCAGGAGCAGCTACAAAAATCCCAGGGCTGACTGACTGCTTCCATGTTTAGATACTCCTGACGCCACAGAAAACAACAGAGGACTCCTCTTTGAGATCATGAGTAGTAGCTACATAACAACAACAGAGCTTACTTTAAATATGTTAAGAGAAGTGTTCCGCCAATACAGCTACTTTTATTTAAAATCTATGGGTAGCTTCAAGATAATGTAAACAAGGTCTCCAAGTATTGAAATGATTAGATTTACTGACTGTTATTTTTACCAGATTTCACATTTATCTTCTGAAACCCCAACAATGCTCATCTCATCACTGCTTTTCCCTGAGAACTTCAAGAAAAAAAGAGAGAATACAGAAGTATGCTCATGAGTGTCTCATTTTTAGAAACAATGAATTTCCAATCTCTCAAAGGCTAGGCAGGCCCTCTACAGTGTCCGAAAACAAAAGACAATTTTCAGCTTGATTCCACACTGAATGAATGACATTTAAAGAGTTCTCTGCAATTTTTAGGTGTGGTTATTTGCTTTTGTTCTTCAGTGTCTAAAATAGCTTAGTTAAAATAACTTACTTGGAGTACAGACAGAACAAAGAACTTTTCATCATTTTGCTGTGAGCCAAGTCTCCTTAAGTTGAGCTCAATTCTATCTACTTAGACTAACGTGATGACTTGTCAATTAAACATTCACCTTGTAAAGAGATACTGTTAAGTAAGAAACCAAGAATGCTACAACCTTTCTCTCCATACGGATGCATACTCCACATATCATGGTAAATCACATCAAAGTGCAAACAAATGAGAATGCAACCACGTTTCAGCCTACAGATATAACACCTAGGTTGTATAGCTTTCTTCTTCAAAACAGAAAAACATTTGTTTTGCAAAAGAAGGTAAGAAAAATAACAAGAATTTGGCTGGTTAACAATAAAAATATTACATAAAAAGCCCAACTTAATACAAAGCAATGATCCATCTGCTTGTTTTACTAAACTCAGCTCTGGTCATTGACACTTTAAACTATTTTCCATTTCTCTGAAACAAACATACTCAACTATCCCTCCAGTAATGTCAGAAAAAAAGCAGAAAAGTAACTTCAACTTGCAACAGTTACATACAACTCTGATTAAGTGTTGCACATAAACACCAAAGTAGAGCAATTGTTTTGAGGAAGACCTGACTTCACCTTCAAACTGAATTTATGCATTCCCAAGAAAAGCTGGAGATGGAGAAAACGTTTTTAGCATGGTCAAACTGAGTACATTTCACAACTAGGATTGTAATAGATATACACAGGTTTCCATACTAACAATTGTGGACTATTAATAAACCCTCAGCTGCATGATGCTATTAGCGACTCTAAAAAACATTTTCATCTTTGAAGTTCTATAGCACAAAAAGCAGCATAGGCAACTGCAAACAGCACATGCTATCAATTGGCATACAGGCCTTAAGATCTGGGCACTTAATTTAGGTGCCTGAAAGGAGCTGGTCTTTTATGAAAATCTGAGCTGTTGTGAATAAGGAACAACTCTAAATTTAAGCCTAACTCAAAAGGACTAACAATCTTTGCAAAATGAAATAAATTACCTTCAGGAATCTAAGTCTCTCACTTAAATGATGTGCAAGTTTACTGCGAATTATAGGATTTTAAACCTACATAACACTGTTTGACTTTTTCAGTTTTGCATGACACGTAGCTGGCTCTGACATCAAGAGAAAGCTGCATACTAAGGCCCTGCCACATAAACAGAATAATCTGTACAGGCAGCCTGCACATGTGAAGCAGAGCTGACACCTCCCCAAAGCATCAGAGATGCAACACCCAATGCCTTTAAGACACAGCCTCACAACCAAACAGTTGCATTTGTGGTCATTGTGCTCATGCTCCCAGAGTAAGAAAAACATCCACACCTTCCCTCCTTACTCCCACCTCTTTTTTTATTTTTTTGAAACTGAGAAGGAAAAAGCCGATTGTTCTTGGGAGATGAGGACCTTTCAAAGCAATCCTTCTTCCTGAGAAGCTGCAAGACAAGAACTTATTTGCATATGTTTTAAATGCAAACCATGAGGCCCACAACAAGCAGAACCATCTCTAAGTAGTGAAGCTACAGAGGTGCCTTGTCCCAGGTAAATGGTCCCAATAAGCAAGACACTGCCTATTACTTTTAAATGACCAGTTCTTGGACGTTGGCCATCTCTGTATACATAATGGTGAGGTCCAGCTCTTAAAGATTAGCAAGATTAACAGCTTCTTCCATCTCCTTTAGTAACAGTTCTAAAACCTGACAGACTAGGTGTGGGAGATCTCAAAATTTCTGTTTATCAAAGAGATCGTGCTTGTTGGTGAGTCATTTTTAGGGAGGAAACAACACAAAAAAAGGTTACAGGGAAAACGTTATATTTTCAGGGAAAGATGTCTGAACGACGAGTAAAATATTTTTAAACACCTGTACTTCTTTCTAGGTAAAAAGCCTAGGGGATACAGAAGATGATCAGAACTGGGTATAAAAATATCTTTAACGTTCACTTAAAAGCAAAAACAACTCTAACAAGGGCAATTCCCTGTTGTTCATTTTAATATAAACTGCTGATTCCATGGCTCACTGGCATTACTCACATTTTTTCATTTTTTTTATAGCACCTTTTTTTGTCTGTTTGCCTGAACAATATAAATTAATGAGGACTGTTACTAACATTTTATGTTTCTATCATCTGGTAGGTCAGTTCTAGCAAAAAAAAAAAAAAAAAAATCCTCGATTACACACTACTAAAAATTGTATCCTTTCAATATAATTATGACTGGTTTCTTAAGAGAGTGCTAGAGAGTGCATACTCCAGAGAACTACTTCAGGAGCTTAAAAAAAATCTCAGAAACATGTAACAGTAATTGAACACCATGAGTACTGTCATATGAACATAAAATATTTGCTATTCTGAAAAAGAATTGTAAGATTTTGTTCACGCTAATAAGCACCTCCTGAAAAATGTTCCTCTGCTGTAGTAATACAAAAACACAATCCAAACTGCTTTCTATAAACTACATAACACATGCCATTGTTCAGTGTAGAAACACAAATTTTCGGAAGCATTTCTGTTATGAAACACACATTTAAACTCCTCTCTTTGCCTCTTAATTCCTTGAATAAACTTAAGTTAGAATACTTACCTAACCACGTTGCAATAAGAACAGAATCAATTCCCTCTATAGGTTCACATATTCTAGCAACTACTGGATGTATTTGCTGTGACAAGTAGTACTGAGTATCAACAGTAAGATTGTCTTGCTTTTGCAACTGTTCTGGAGCATATGCTCGCTGGCTGGCACTGAGATTTGATCCATCCTAAGACAAGAGACACATATGAAAGAGTGTGAAAAGTAACACTGACATTCAGTCTGTACAAAGGATTATGCTTCAAATATTATGTATTATTTTAATGAAAAATTGTTACACAATCACTCTTTTGGTTGATTTATTATGCATCCAATACAAATCCAACAGTGGTTAAAAAGAAATTGTGCTTCTGATGCTGGCATCAACTAGCAAGTTCAAGAATGTAAATCCAGCTTGTGTTATTGCAGCCTACACGTGCAAATCAGTAAGAGCAGACAGAGTAAACAGTTCCATCTGTCAATTCTGAAATGCACAATGAACACACATTGTAACCATCAGCCCAGTTAAAAATATGCAGAGGGCATGCATTTTGGATTCACTTTGTACTAAACTAGCATTATCATTTTGCACAACAAGCAAATTCCAAGTCCTGGATATTACAACTATATCTGTTTTGCTTGGGAATTTAGACTCTTTGATTCTGTAAAGAAACAAATAAAATGAATGGTTAGAGAAGGGACCACCATTCATTGGCACGTGAATTAACAGACAGTGGAAAAGTATCAATTTGAAAGAGGAAAAAATACTGCGAGAAACAAATGGTGACATCCCAAGCCAAAAGAGGAATACCACTCAGAGGTTTAGAGTATATTCCACTTTTTAGCAGAACACAACTTGTGTTGTCTGTAGAATCATATGACCTTCACTAGGAAATTATTTTTCACGTGTGTTAAAATTCTAGAGTAGAAATTAAAGCAGTCCTTTAACAAATATTCAGTAATAGAAGCAAACCTTAATGAGGGGGTGGGGGGAATGGACAACTAAAATTTATTTCTTGCTACGTGCAATCCTTTGGTCTTTTTCTTTTCAATAAAATTTACATATTGATACATTACATCTCAATTTTTCAGTTAAGACAAGATACAGGCTTCAATAGGGTCAGCAACCATGGACTGAAAACTCATCACTATTAAAGACAGATTGCAAGCCATTGGTCCCTCCTACTCCTTTCAGACAACTTGGTATTCAGAACAAAATTAATTTAGGACTATTCAGCTCATCCAGCTGCTTTGCAAAAATAATTGTAATGCAATTCCTTTAGTTCCCTTCTTTCAACAAGTACATTCTTCTCTTGTATTGTGCCATTGCTCAGCCGTACCAATAGTCCGGCTCTCAGAAGTCTTGGCAGCTTCCTCATGCCAGGCTAAGAACTCTCAATTAAGTAAAAATCAGTATCTTTCAGTTTTTAAAGATAAATGAGCTGAAATAGTAGGCCAGTGTAGCAGTCACATTGCCAAGCCCATTCATTTTGCATAAGAGATCCTCTGGCCCATGTAATCCAACATATACTTTTTTTTTTCTTTTTAAAGCAGATCTGAAGTAGAATATATATTTGTGAGATAATTATACACAAGTCACTCATGCCAGTACTGAGCAACTAAGAGGTGCATGTTTCCTAACACATTTTAAACATTTAAAACGTAGTCATATCAAACACCCAAAACTTAAGCATGATTCACAACTGTGACTCCAAACATCTCTGTCCTGTGAAAAAGCAAATAGTGTGGTGACACACATTCCACATGTGTCACCTATGTAATTCTGTGTTCCCTTAGCACACACTGTAGGCAGCGCTGCATAACAAAGAATACTAACTGCTTCCAGTCTTCACCAGCAGAATTCAGCCTGATGCCCTTTAAAGGGACATGGCCACAGCAAACTACTTTCAGGACATGGTGTTTCAGAAAAAGTGCTAAATATTAAACCAATGCTCTAACATGTGGTATGATGACTAACACTGTACTGATATTAAATGAAACTAAAAGAAAGCTTACTGAATTTTATTGTAACAACTGTATTTCCTAGGACAAGCAAAATCTACCAGCAGGCAGCGAAGATGACAAGGAAAGAAAGCTGACTCACTCGAGATTCATTTAGCAGAAAGCAGCCTCAGAGTAATGCCACAACAGTTCCCTACAGAACTTCATCAAGTGAACCAGCAGAGAGGAAGAAACTATGTTTTCTGAGGTGAAAGCCACTGCTGACAATAAAGAACTTCAAATAAAAAGCAAATTCTACACATTCTCCAACTAGTTCTATAGGACTCTGAACAAGCTTTCATCAAAAAAGTCTCTGCCCTCTATCATGGGTTTTATACCCTCTGAGGTTTTATTTTTCTCGAGTTTATACTCTAGGTCAGAGTAATGAGAACACTGTGGAAAAATGGTTGGAAAGGAACAGTCAACAATAATGAGAGGGGAACGGGTTAAAAGATAAACATGCTTTCCACTGTGGTGTGAGTTATGCTTCACAGAGAAGGCTGCTGTAATCTGTTCCCACTTGCATGTAGAAAGGAGAGTGGCACATTCCTCCCATTGAACCACACACACAAACACACTTATGCCATGTTCACAATGGTATTTTTGAACATCTTCCAGTCAGCAGCTTGATTTCAGAGTAAAGGAATGTGACTAAATGTCAGACTGGACTCTTTGAAGAGTCACAGTATATGCAATGTAGTGTATGTATGTACATATATATACACACACAAGCATATTTAAGGACTTGCTTGGTAGTACTTTGGGGAGTGGAAGGAGCTAGTGATTGAATTCTATTCTGTAGAAATTTACATCATCTTTGCAGAAGAAAAAAAGAGTATCACGTTGAATCAGCAAAACAAAACAGTAGTATGAGGTTGGAGAAGAAAATAATTCCCTAACCGATGGGAAAGTTTAATAAAATTTGTAAAGATGTACTAAACACATATTTAACACCCATACAGTGTCATATTTAGATAGTGCACCCAAATATTTTGCAAAGCTCAAAAAAAAATCATCACTGTAAAAAACTGGAAAATATGCCATAGTGCAAGATACACAAAGACAAGCAACCACTTCATTGTTTCAGCTGTCACTAAGATGATGTCATCTTCTGAAGTTTTAAAAGCATTTACAAAATAAATACCCGAAAACAGAAGGCTCTTCAAAGTCCCCAGCCTAACCAACAGTTATTGAATCTGGCACTACCTCTACAAATTGAAAAGACACAGGCTGAGACCAGAATGATGATTATAATAATTAACCACCAAAGAGCTTTTGAAAAATGACAGGTTCTTCACCAGCAGAACTTCTTTCTCCTTAGAACAAATATATGATATTTTCTTTAAAATTAATGTATTAATATTAATTATTGACAGAAGTTAAGCCATTGAAATTTTATAAGTCACTACATGGAGACGGCCAGATGAACTGATTTAAGCGTTAAGATTTTTTTTAAAAGCAAAACAAAAATAGACAAATTAAAACAAATTTAGTACAGAAAACTGACTGCTTCAAAATATAATGTAATCTCACTATGAAGAAGCATCAAAACATTTTTTTTTCCAGCAGTTGGTTTCCCTTGACATCTCTGAAAATGATATCTAGTATTTAGCTATAAATAATGACATTTTTACCTGACAAATGATATATGACACTGTATCTCCTGCCTTCACCTTTCGGCCTCCTTGAGAGTTTATCCACATGGCAACATGCACATGTGGTAAGCTTTTTTTGTCAGGATAATCCTGTGGATCTTTTGTCAATGCCTAAGAGATCAAAGAAGGAAACAAAAACATAACTGTAAGGCAAGTATTTTGCTTCAGTGATGGACAACTCAGAACTTTAAGAGACAAGATTATGCAGCAGCTATATTCACTTATCTACTGTTCACTAGGACATTTGCAACACACACACACACACACACAAACACACAAAAAAGATGTGAAAATTGTAGTAGCATTAAGCTTTAGGTACTAGTCTTCCATACTTTTAAAATGTTGTTATTTATAAAATGAGAGGATGCTTTATTACTGTCCAGAAAGACACTGTAGTGGAAGTGTCATAGTCCAAAACAGAGATATAATGGAATTGTGTTAAAAATAAACTAGGTGAAAGCATTACACAAAATAGAAAAATATCAGGCCTTGATCACGTTTTCAATCTACAGAGCTCAAATGGGTGCAAATGAAAAGATCCACATCAGAATTCTTTGTGACAGCTACCTATCCACCCCTGTTATTCCCTAGTATCATAAACATCAGAAAGACTTTCAGCACGAGTCAGTATCAAGAACAGTAAAGCTTTGCTGGGACACAAAAGAGCTGTGACTTCATTTACCTTATTTATTTCAAACTGATTTACTGGGATCTGACCATTGATCACATTTTCTCCAATTTCTATAAGCCGCCTTTGAATATTTTCCACAATTACGTCTCGGGGCTGATCAGAAAGAATCTGACCAATTACATAGCTGCAAAAACAATTCAGAAGTAAAGAAAAGCTTAAAAACAAAACCATTGCAATAAACAAATCCCTTCCCACGGGTTACCTATACAAGTTAAAGAACCTGCAGATGAAGTCTGATGCAAAATTTATAGAAATTTGCCAGGATGTGTCCTGTCATATTTATTCACTTATTTACTAAAAGAAAATTATTGTAAGCAATTCTAATGTTAAGCTGTCGAGTCCAGTTAGTTTCTGTTTTCTGTTCCCGTTCTATTTTGGCATTCATTATTCTTTACCAGGTATCTACAACAGGCAAAGAGGGAGCTGGAGAGAAGGGAACATACAAAGTTGAAGTAAGCAAAGTCTTGCCTATTTCTGTATGTGGTTGGAGGATCTGCCAGCTGCAGAAGAGTTAGTCACTAAAGAACACTCTCAAACATTTGTATAGCTTTAATTACTAATACATTCCTAACTTGGAAAAATTTGCTTCTATTATGATGCATCTTTTCTTAGAAAATGCAAGTCTTAAGAACAGTAAGCAAGTGTGTGGTGTATTTTTACAAATGTAAAAAAGTATTCATTTTTGGCTACATTTTGACCACAATTATTTAAATTTTCAAGACACAGTATGCAATGTAAGTTGAGTCAGTCCCCTCAAGACCACCTCTTCACCCACTGCAGTTTTTTGTTAGAAGTATTATCTCCATTGAAGTTAAGCACAAGAATAATTCATAAATCATCAATCCATTATCCATCGTAATGAAGTATCAGAAGAATCTCATTTGTAAAGTGGAAGAGTCTTTGGTGAAGAGATCTCTCTTGTACTTTCCAGATTGCACACAATACATTTTCAGCTTCAGAGGATGCTGAGAGAGCTGACCACCAGTATACTTAACCATTTTTGAAAACTCTGAACCCATGCCTCCAAACAATGATAGCACCTACCATTTTCACAGGACTACAGTTGTGGATATTAAACTACATACGTAAAACTGCAGCAAATCAAATGCAGTTTCCATGGAAGTTACAAAAGCAGGTAGTAGAACTACAGACATTTGGACTTGGCACAAGCATAATCTGTTACTGCTGCCAAAATGTAATGTTTACCACTTCCTACAAAAATTCAGTGAAGATATCCTAACACTGATGTGAGCTACCAGACTACAGAGTTCAGGAAATAGTAACATGATACCAAATATTTATGAAGCATATACTTCTTAAACAGCAAAAAGAAAACTTTGCAAAGAGACTCACTTTCCAGTTTCTTTTGCAAGATCACACCAGTCTCTTCGGACTATATCCAACCCTTTCAGTTCTTGTTTAGTTATGTATTTCCCATCCCCTGTTGGTTCCACAGTAAGGGCAGCATATTTCTTCTTCTTTAACAGTAGCAAAGACTTGAAGACTCCATCAATATCAATCTCCAGCAATTTATACAACTTGTTCACTTCACTTTTGATCTGTGAATGTACCAACATTAAAATCAAACGTAACACCTTAGTAACTGTGAACAAATTTAACTTTCATGAAGACAAGTATCATTTTTAAGATAAAAACAACGCTGCACACCATGTGTTCACATACATGTTTTAAGGACTCAGTAGAACTAGTTGTGAAATCAATTAAATTAGAATTAGTTGCAGAACTAACCATGAAATTAAGTATACAGCAGCAACAACTATTAAAAGTTAAGGTTCACTGGTTAGCTTCCTAAGGAGTTACAGCTTGCTATATCCACCTCCCTAAAAAAACACAACAGTGTAAGGAAGCACAGGACAGAACATGAACCTGCAATAACAGACTCTGGCTCTGTTTCTTAGGGCAGCTACTCTGCCTCTCAACTAAATTACACAGAGTAGGAACAGATAAAAGATTGTCACTTAGAACACAGAAATAGCTTTATGAAAAGAAATTTAAGAAGAAAAAGAGTCCTCACCTTGTTCCCCAGCTTGAATACTTCATCCAAATTGGTGCTGTTAGTGTTTATCATAATGGAATCTGTGTCTCCATAAATCACTTCAAGGTTCATCTAAATGAAACACATTCCTTTGAAAATCAAATCCATTCTAATTTTTTGAAGTCTCCTCATTTTCAAGACTCCAAGAGATCACTGTTCACATATTATTGCTTAAATACTAAAAAGCAGAAAAACTTTCACTGCCAAGTCTGTACATTTCATTATGACACATTTGAATTCAAAGAGAAAAATGAAATCTAAACCACTGTCACGCTAGAAACAAATCACCATTCAGCTGCGTACATAATATTATTAAATAATCAACTGAACAGTTCTACTCTTGAGAAACAAGAGGAACTCTAATCGACAGTAAGTTTGGACTGTCAGGACAAAAGTTCATTTAGATTCAAAAAGGCTGCAGGACATGTTCATACCATTCAGATAAGACATTAAGCCAATGGGCTTGAAGTATAATAACCAATAATATTACAGTATCCAATTTCATTTGTGCTCATCACAATATTGTCGCAAAAAAAAGTCACTCTGCAGTACAAACCAACAAGCCCCCCCCACCAAAAAAAAAAAAAAAAAAAACAAAAACTTCATAAAACAGTTTGGAGGTACTTTACTCCAACAGACACATTGATTAATAGATACAGGAATTATCAACACTATAGTACTGTCCAGATTTGACTTTTGTTCTTACATATTTTTTTCAAAATGTGCACATGGTTTAACATTCCCATTTCACACTCCCATCTTTTTACTTCTGCTCTAATTCAGTCACTGGTGTTGGTCCTCCCACACCAGCAGATCTTCCAGAGAGCCAAGACTTCCTTCTGGATAATGTTCCAGCCACTGTAATCCAAAATTTTTTTAACTCTCAAGTTCAACTACTGAACGATTACAGCTGAAGATGAATACAAACACCTATTTTATTTCATTTCTCTTTGACTGACTCTCTGCCCTTTCTATCACTCTCTCTCTGATACCTGTAAAAAATGTCCCACTCACAGAAGGCTGTAGCCAAACAACAACCCGACTTCTTATAATCAAGAGTGACTGTGGGATAATGGAGGAAATTCTAGACAAAATGAATCACAGGAAATGCACCTGAGGTGCACACGAAAGACACAGCAAGGAAGAAGGTGAAAAGAAAGATTGTCACGACCAATAAATGTCACCAAAATATGGTTAGATGCATTCAGTGACATAGTATTAGATTGAAAAGTGAGAACCTGATGGCTTCATTGGTGAAGAATCAATGCAGCTGTAAAAATCACAGCATGGTTATGTCCATATTAAGTTCCATAGTCAGAAAAACACCCTGTGATAGAGTTCAAAGGATGCCAAAAAATAAACCATAATAAAACACTAGAACGCGTAATGTAACAGGTCTATGAGTAAACTCTAATTAGCACTGTTGCTAATTTGTTTGAAACAGTTGCACACAGGCTTCAAGCAGGGACTAGATCATATCTGTGGTAGGAAAAGAAAAAAGCTATAATCCATTAGGAAGGATTACATTTGTAAACTAGGCATCCTAAGATGTGATTTCAGGTCTATTTGGGTTACAGTTCTCTTAGAATAAAAAAAATTCACCAGGTGTGCTCTTTAAGGGTTGTTGTTTAATGAAAATGCTCAGCATTACCTTTTGCACCATCTCCTTGGTATGCATCAATATCTGAAATGAAAAAAATAATCAAAGATTAGCGTATGATATAATTACAAGCTAACGTGTGCAAACATATTCATTAGGTTGCTAATTCCAAATGCTCTCACCTTTCAAAACAAAGCAAACCACCTCTCTCCTGGCAACACACAGTCACCTCGATACTCTTATTACATGACTAAATTCTCATCTGACCTTGTATTAATGCTATTATTAACTCCCCTAAAACAAGATTAAAACAAATCTCAAAATTGCATGTGCATACACATTCTATAATACAAAAAAAAAAGCAAAAAAAAAAACCAACACAACCCACTACTGAATGAAATGCTCAAGTAAAATGTCATCAGGAGGAGACAGAATTAATGTTCTTATTAATGTTCTTTCAATAACTCAGGTTGGTCATCTTCCGCATGTTTCATCACATCTCCTGATATCGTTGAGGTTTTTTCTCCCAAAAGGTCCTAACTGTATGTACTGTAAAGGTTGATTTCCTTCCAGTGATCTAAAAATAGATAACCAAAAAGCAAACTTCCTGGGGAAACCAGAACTGGGATAAGAAGCTGGGATGCAGAAGTTAAACGTGTGATGTTTAGGAGGAAGTTTTTCACTCAGAGGGTGGTGAGGCACAGGCTCAGGCTGCCCAGAGAGGTTGTGGATGACCCAACCCTGGAGGCATTCAAGGCAAGGCTGGATGTGGCTCTGGGCAGCCTGCTCTAGTGGTTGGAGAGCCCACCCACAGCAGGGGGGATGAAACCAGATGATCTTTGAGGTCCTTTCAACCCAGGCCATTCTATGTTTCTATGATTCTGTGTTTCTATGAAATCACTGGGCAAACCTGTGTACTAACCAGGGTTGGCTCCCCAAATGCCCTGAATTTAACAATAGCTATAGAGAGACCTCGTACAAGTAGGCTGCTGTCTCAATATCTAATATTCATCAGAGAGGTAGAAGAGTTTATCACCTGAAGCAAAAGACATTCCTGTAGCACAGATAAAACCAAGTAAAATCAGCAACACGAAAATTGTAGCTGCAGCAGCATGGGCTTGGTAAAGTTTGCACAGCTACAGGAGAGGCTCGGCAAGTGTTTAAGTGCCTGGTGTATTCTGTGCTTTGCTCTGTTGCAGGTGAACTTTTACATGTATCCAGGTTGGCTTGTTTAAACATAGTCCAGGTTTGTTTACTCTGCACCCCAGTTGCATCAGTGTAGTTAAACCATTCTGGTTAACCAATTACAGCAAAATCAGTTTCACGAACCGGATATGAAAGTTGTACTTACACTACATTCTTCAACTATATTACCTTCAACTGCACCTTTAACTTTCACATCCCAAACTTCACCACCTTGCCTCATACACTGTAGGCTCTACTCTAAAAAATTCCAATGCCAGTCCCTCGTTATTTTAATTCCCATGCTTCCTCCCTTCATCTTTCCACCCTGTCCCAGTTTCTAGTTCTTATTCTCAGTTCACCCATTTCACTCTAGGCCCATTCTCTTTCCTCCTTTTCATAAAATCCTGTTCTCCTCCTCCCTCCAACATCTGGTCCATTCCTTCAGTCACCTGGCCACATTTCCACCGTGCTCCAATCTCCTGTCTCGCCCAGCTGCAGGTGTCCTGGCACATGGTTACAGGCTATGCTCAGTTCCTTGGTTCCTACCCCTTATCTTCCTCACTCAATCCCATTTACAGGTCCTGTTTAAGTAACTTAATTTCCTTTTATGACAAGGTCATTTGTCCACATGACAAAGGAAAACCACATCATGTTAGCTTTTGGAAAAGCTTTCAATACTGTTTCTCACAGTATCCTTGTGGGTAAACTGTCCAGCATATAGGTAGATAAAAACATAACGCAACATGTGAGCAACTGGTTGATGCATCAGCCCTGAAAGGCCATAGCAAATGGGGTTACATCAGGTTGGTGGCTGGTCACTAGCAGGGTACCCCAGGGCTTCATCTTAGGGCCAGTTCTTTTGAATATTTTCATAAATGACTTGGATGTAGGACTAGGAGGTGATCTGAGCAAGCTTGCTGATGATACTAAATTGGGAGGAGCTGTGGACCGCTGAAAGTGGAGGGGCCTTTAAGAGAGATCTAGACAGCTAATGCTGGGCAACCACCAACTGCATGAAGCTGGTGAAGTTTATGAGGGCAGGTAGCAATAGGAAAAGGGGAAATGGCTCTAAACTGCAAGAGGGTAGATTTAGACAAGATATTAGGAAGAAATTCTTTACTGTGAGGGCAGTGAGACACTGGAACAGACTGCCCAGAAGGTTCTGGATGCCTCCTCCTTGGAAGCATTCAAGGCCAGGCTGGATGGGACTGCAACCTGGCCTAGAGGGAGGTATCCCTGCCTATAGCAGGGGGGTCTGAACTAAATGATCTTAAAAGTCCCTTCCAACCCAAAACTTTCTATGATATGATTCTGTAAGTTTAACAAGAGTAAGTGCTGGATTCTGCACCTGGGAAGGGGCAACTCTGGCTAAGCATGCAGATGGAGGATGCTAGAGAACAGCAT
>VXAB01011505.1:136530-176257 GCA_013399175.1 Odontophorus gujanensis
AATAGCTATAGAGAGACCTCGTACAAGTAGGCTGCTGTCTCAATATCTAATATTCATCAGAGAGGTAGAAGAGTTTATCACCTGAAGCAAAAGACATTCCTGTAGCACAGATAAAACCAAGTAAAATCAGCAACACGAAAATTGTAGCTGCAGCAGCATGGGCTTGGTAAAGTTTGCACAGCTACAGGAGAGGCTCGGCAAGTGTTTAAGTGCCTGGTGTATTCTGTGCTTTGCTCTGTTGCAGGTGAACTTTTACATGTATCCAGGTTGGCTTGTTTAAACATAGTCCAGGTTTGTTTACTCTGCACCCCAGTTGCATCAGTGTAGTTAAACCATTCTGGTTAACCAATTACAGCAAAATCAGTTTCACGAACCGGATATGAAAGTTGTACTTACACTACATTCTTCAACTATATTACCTTCAACTGCACCTTTAACTTTCACATCCCAAACTTCACCACCTTGCCTCATACACTGTAGGCTCTACTCTAAAAAATTCCAATGCCAGTCCCTCGTTATTTTAATTCCCATGCTTCCTCCCTTCATCTTTCCACCCTGTCCCAGTTTCTAGTTCTTATTCTCAGTTCACCCATTTCACTCTAGGCCCATTCTCTTTCCTCCTTTTCATAAAATCCTGTTCTCCTCCTCCCTCCAACATCTGGTCCATTCCTTCAGTCACCTGGCCACATTTCCACCGTGCTCCAATCTCCTGTCTCGCCCAGCTGCAGGTGTCCTGGCACATGGTTACAGGCTATGCTCAGTTCCTTGGTTCCTACCCCTTATCTTCCTCACTCAATCCCATTTACAGGTCCTGTTTAAGTAACTTAATTTCCTTTTATGACAAGGTCATTTGTCCACATGACAAAGGAAAACCACATCATGTTAGCTTTTGGAAAAGCTTTCAATACTGTTTCTCACAGTATCCTTGTGGGTAAACTGTCCAGCATATAGGTAGATAAAAACATAACGCAACATGTGAGCAACTGGTTGATGCATCAGCCCTGAAAGGCCATAGCAAATGGGGTTACATCAGGTTGGTGGCTGGTCACTAGCAGGGTACCCCAGGGCTTCATCTTAGGGCCAGTTCTTTTGAATATTTTCATAAATGACTTGGATGTAGGACTAGGAGGTGATCTGAGCAAGCTTGCTGATGATACTAAATTGGGAGGAGCTGTGGACCGCTGAAAGTGGAGGGGCCTTTAAGAGAGATCTAGACAGCTAATGCTGGGCAACCACCAACTGCATGAAGCTGGTGAAGTTTATGAGGGCAGGTAGCAATAGGAAAAGGGGAAATGGCTCTAAACTGCAAGAGGGTAGATTTAGACAAGATATTAGGAAGAAATTCTTTACTGTGAGGGCAGTGAGACACTGGAACAGACTGCCCAGAAGGTTCTGGATGCCTCCTCCTTGGAAGCATTCAAGGCCAGGCTGGATGGGACTGCAACCTGGCCTAGAGGGAGGTATCCCTGCCTATAGCAGGGGGGTCTGAACTAAATGATCTTAAAAGTCCCTTCCAACCCAAAACTTTCTATGATATGATTCTGTAAGTTTAACAAGAGTAAGTGCTGGATTCTGCACCTGGGAAGGGGCAACTCTGGCTAAGCATGCAGATGGAGGATGCTAGAGAACAGCATGGCTGAAAGAGATCTGGCTATCTTGGTCAACAGCAAGTTGAACATGAGTCAACAGTGTGTCCAGGTAGCCAGGAAGACCAATCGCATTCTGAGATGATCAAGCATAGCACTGCTAGCCAGTCAAGGGAAGTGACTGTCCTTTACACAGCACAGGTGTGGCCTCACCTTGAGTACTGTGTGCAGTTTTGGGTGCCACAGTGGGGAAAAAAAAAAAAAAAAAAAAGGATATAAAGGCTATTAGGACAGCCTGTACAATATGGTACTGTAGCTTTATAGATAGTCAAGCAATGCACCATTTTTATCAGATCATATTAAATTTGGTAACTTAGTTATGCTTTGTTTTTTTTTTCACTCATTAAATTAAATTGCAATGCTCCTTGGTCACGTTTGCCAAAAAGACACAATTATGACTTAAATTCAAGAAGTCTGTGGTAGAGAGGCAAGCAGTAGGAATCCGCAAGGATGAGAAAGGTAAAAGGACAAACATGGTAGAGCTGGCCACGCTCACAGAGAATAAGACTGTCTTCTGGGAAATTCCATATTCTCCATGAGGCTGAGGAGCCCATAACAGATTAAGAGTCTTGGGTATTGCTACTCCACTGCTGCCAGACAACAAATAAAGGCAACACATCCATTTATACTTCTCAGTACACAAGCACGATGAGAACCTTGGCATTCCTTCAATATTAATATCAAGTGTCTTTATTATTGCTGAATCTTAAAACCACCATAATGATTGAAACTAGAAAGTATGATGTTCTCCTGTGCTTTTTCAGGTTGTATTAAATTATGCACCACTGAAGCTATTCTCACTGACACTGGCATTCTTCCTCTTGCAAGATTTGGCTTTGTAAACTTAACATTTTCTTTCAATACAGTTGGTGTTTATACACATTTTCTGGCCACTTTTCTGCACATAAGGACGGAGTAACTCTTCCAAAGTTACAAAGCCATGAATCTAAGCAAGCATAATATGCTGTATACTCTTCAAGGAACCTAAGGAAAGGTTAGGCTTCAAACCACAATATAAGCTGACACTTGCCACGCAATGAATGGCCTTAAAAGGATTACTCCCCAAGCACATACAGTTACCTATGAATTTACACACTCTGAATCAAGTTCAAAACATCCAGCTGGTTTAAAGACCATCCACTGATACAGCAAACTTGGTACTCAGATAGCACAACACTTGAACTCTACTGAAGTCCCAGACTGCATAAAGCTAAGCCGGCCTCAATCTTTTATGTGGACAAAGAAGAACAGAGAAATGAAGAACTATCTTAACTGCAGATTCTCTCTGCACTGTATGTACTCATGTCTGTACAATTCCATTTTAATTAAAATCTTAAAAAAGTATTCTGCTCACTTTTTTCCTAAAAAGGTGATTTGGATGGTACTGTCCCATTACCTTTACATGAAATTTCTTTTTTTTTTCCTAAAAAATCATATTTCATTTACAGTCAAAATCCCCCCTTCTCTCACTTAATAGGTAACTCCTACAGAAAAAGGCTCCATCTTTCCCCTGAGTACTCCAAAGGGGTAACGGGAGTCTTTGAAGCGGAATTAAATACGTTGGACAGGGATGTGAAGAGATTACATGTAACAGGAAAGGCCTACAGTTTTTTGCCCTCAGTAATTTCTGGCATTTTCTATTTCATTCTCTGAAATAACGCTATCTGTAAAAAACAGATAATATTTTTTAAAATAGAATTACCTTCAACTTAAAAAAAAAAAAAATGCTTTGGCTGAGCAAAGACCATCTCTCAATTGTCTCAGAGAACAGCAGAGGATGTAGGTAATTACAAGAGGGTCACAGACAAGTTAGCTTCATCAAGTGACTGGCATATGTTAGTGCTGCCCATTCTGACAGAAGATCACCTATAACTGCCAACAGCTACAAAACAGAAGGTTATAAAGACTTGCTAAAATTCATTAATAAGGCAGTCAGTAGTTATCTGATTTCACAGCAACACCTGCATATTTATCTTCTCATTACCAGTTGGATGATGGAATTTTTTTCAAGCACGTTTCAAAAATCTGCCAACTTCAAGTATAAAAAAAAATAAACTTTGTGGTTAATTTTTCCCTTAACAAAGTACAGCTGTTGAGAATAATTGTTCAAGATCTTACCCTGTAATGTCAACTGCAGCAGAACAAAGAGTATTTAATTAGCAAATCTATCCAGTAATTCAACACCTATTATATAAAATGCCTTCGTGATTTTATTCAGGATAATTTGCTAAGAGGGTTATTACTGACATTCAGATGAAATTTAAAATTCCTACGCAAGTCGAGTCATAATAGCAGTAATGATCCCCCCAATCAGGAGATACTGTGTCACACAAGGTTCTTTTGCAATGCAGCAGCCGATTTCCTGACTTCTTAATTCCTGGGCTCAGCTCAGTGAGAGCCCTTCACACCAATATTTCAGTCAGCAATACATCCTTAATGGGACTCTATTAAAATACCTAGAATAAAAATGACTTTTTTTTTTTTTGTTAAGAAGAATGACAGCACTGCTATCATATCAATCATTAGCAGTTTCTCAGAAATGCACAGCAAAGGAAGGGAGGCTTACAGTGAGGCTGGGAAGACAGAAGAAAGGAGGAAGAAAATAGGAAAATTGTTACTCGTTAGTTTCCTTTTGCAAATAATATTGTGCTGCTCATGAGAGCTGGATTGTCTCCTATTGCAGGCAATCCAAGTAGGAAGAATTAATTGCCTGGCAACCCATCTGTACAGCCATGCCCCCTCCCCCCCCAGCAAACATATACTTCTAAAAACCTGTGAACTCCTGCGCACAGCAAACAGCTATGAGATTCTAGTTTAACTTTTTACTTGCAAAAGCGAGACTAGCAACACACGCACGCTCTCGCCCATGAAATGTGAGTCGACAAACTGAAACATTATAATTGCAGACCATAAATCAAAGTGCAAAATTCTGTCCTAATTTGACTCCAACTTACTAATCACTTAATTAAATGAGAACGTGATTTAAGAAAGGGAACCACTAAGAAAAATACAAATACACAATGAACATTTTTTTCCATTACATTACATATTTTTCAACATACCTATTTCACAACCACTAAAGAGCATCTTCCAGCAAGAGGATTCTGGTGTGAAAACAAGCTAAGATTTCTAAGGTTCAGTAATACTTCTGTTCTGACTTTTACAGTTCCTCTTAGCTAGTCCTTCTCATGATGAACAGGAACAGGAAGAACAAACTGTGGTCAGTACATACCACTGCTAATTAATCCACATAAGCATTTACAACCTATTCACTAGCTTTGCTACTATTTTGTGCTAAGTAACCTCTAAGTCCTGGGTGCAGAACATTGCAAGGTGGCTTTTTCAAGGAGGATTTCAGATTTCTATCCCTCAATAAAAAGGCACACCTATGATGAGAAGCAAAACAAGGTGGAAATCTTGTTTGCCACAAAGAACAAAGCAGCTCAATATAGTGTTTTCATCAAACAATGGACTTGATTTAGGAAAGTTTGGGTCACTCAATCCAAAGAGTTAATCAATACGTTTGCTTCAAAGAATATGAATTAATTATTTGTTTTATTTAGACAAAGCTTTCGAAGTTTTATTTTCAGAAAATGTAAGCTCTCAGGGAATATCAATAGCATCAGAAATATACCACATCACGCAGCCAAAACTCTCCCTCCTGAGTATCATCCCTGGAGGCATTCAAGGCAAGGCTGGATGTGGCTCTGGGCAGCCTGCTCTAGTGGTTGGCAACCCCGCCCACAGCAGGGGGTTGAAACTAGATGACCTTTGAGATCCTTCTCAACAAAGGCCATTCTATGATTCTGTGATTTTCTCAGCAACACTGAAACTACCTGCCCATACTCCACTCAACAAAGTTGAAAGACACATCACTACAACCTTGCTAGATGCTGTGCACAAAACCAAAATTGGATGGTGCACCAAAACCAAAGGGAGAATGGTTCCAAGGCACACAGCAACATACACACAGAACCAGCAACATGTTTACATGACAACAAATGTTAGGATCTCCTGCCTCACAAAGAACAGAAAATGCACAAAGAGGCAGCATTAGAAGTATTCTGAACACAAAAATCATGCATGTGTTTGTCACATTTTGACAAGGAAAGCAAAGATGACAGTAAAACACTGAAGAGGATGATGTGAATCGAATTACAACTTGAAGACAATGTTCCCTTGGTACCAGAAACAATTATCTTTAAAATTCTACAATACCTCAGCTTCGAGTACTTGTGATGAGCTTTGATAAGAAAACAGTTAAAACAGAATTAATTCTTTATTAAGTTGCACCATTATTAGTCATTCTGCACAATATATAACGGATTATGCTATACTAAACCAAATTCTATCTATTTTGGAAATAATGATTTTGATACTAGGATGGAAGATAAAACACAGAAACATACTCCTACAGCTTTGGATCAACGTTATAAAAATCCCAAACATCACCCCCCCCCCAATAAAAAGCTCTGTGTAGGAAATTCATTTAAAATCTTGCAAAAGAAGAACAGGAATGCTCAGTAACAAAGTTGAACACATGACTGAAAAGAAGCTAACTGATTCAGTTCTCACCCCACCTTTGTGTTCCCAGAAGTAATAAGAACACAAAACCAGAGTGGATGGCAAGCTCTTAAAGGCATCAGTATGGCACAAGCATTTGTTAACTCTGAGGTCTGTTATGCTGCATGTTCCAGAGAAACCACATCACAGAACCAGCAGCAGTTCCTAGAAAAGCACCAGGACTCACAGTCCACCCCCTGAATTATTTTCTTTCTGAGCCACCCATTCAAAGCTGAAAACCTAAAATGAATGAAAAAGCAGGGAAGGTATTTTTCCCCCACTATTTCAGTCTATGAAAAAAAATAAGACCTGTAATATATAAAGCCCCTTGAAGAACATGGTACTCAAACCAATTTTAGTTCATTAACTCTCCTGAATAATTTTTTATTTAAATCCATTAATAGATCTATGCTTGATGAACATTTTGTACTTAACTGTAAGATGTAAGAAAACCTTTTGTGCATTTCAAGTACATTGCACCTAAATCAAAAGCTAGGTTTATCACAAACTAGAAGTAAAATAACATCTAATAAACAGAAATGTATCAAGCATCATTTATTATTTCCTAATAAAATCAAAATGCTTGATGAGGTATTCAGTATTTAAATGAATACAGACAAGAATATTCTCCTCAGAGGAAAAAAAAAAAAAAAAGCATTTGTTTTAGTGAAATGAACATTTGGACAGGAAGGCTTTATTTTGGATTGTTTCCCAAACAATGAGAACTGTTAAAATAAAAAAGGCTTCTACTGAAAATATTTTCCCTTTCCTTAAAGAACTGTAGGTTCTTCTGTTAAAAGCATATAGAATTGAGCAATCTCTCTATAGACACAGGTGTATACACTGAAAACAATCCTGAAATTTTATCAGAATTGAGAGGACATGCTAGTCCTGGTAACAAATACTGCATTTGAATGTTGAGTCCATCAAAAAATCATTCTAAGTCATTTCAAGTGCTTTAAAACCAAACTGTTCTTTCATCATGACTAAGTGGGTCTTCTATCAAAACAAGATCTATTTAAATTCAGTGATGTATTTTAGCCTCTAATTACCCGCCAAAAAAAGTTCTTAGACCTAATTTCTTAAATGTCATGCAATATTTTCAAACAGCATGTAATTTTGTTTCATTAAATTAGATGTATTTATATAAACAACTGTCATGTTGTCTGAAATTAAACAATGCTAATTCATCTTTCATGGTTGTACAGCTAGTGCTGGCAGCAAGGATTTGGTTTTTATGATCACAGAATCCGCTTGGAGGTACCAAGAATCAGTTGGGCAATGCAGGATCCACCTGACTAGGTAGGACAAAACAATCTTGGTCAACTTGCTACTCAAGTTGATAGGAAGGGTTTTAATATGGATTGATGGAGGTTAAAGCACATGATCAACTACTAAGGAAGTGGCAGACTACAATGGGAAGAATGGATGAAATGCAGGGAATGGTACCTGGTCCAGTATCATGCAGCAGCTGTGTCAGCCATATAGATAATGGTGCAGAGCATACCCTCAGCAGGTCTGCAGATAGCACAAAACAAGGAAGTGCGTCAGAGGCACCTGAAGGTTGTGCTGCTGTGCAGAGGGACCCCAACAGGCTGGAGACACCTCATGGCCTTCAGAAAGCTCTTGAAGTTCAGCAGAGGGAAATGGCAAGTCCTTCCCCAGGGGAGGAAGAACCCCACGGACTCTGGGACTGACCAGCAGCGAAGCAGCTTTGTAGAGAAAGACCTGGTCGTCTTGGCAGATGCTGTGTTGTTCCCAGACCAGCAATATAACCAAGTGCAATTTAAAGGCCAAGGACACCCTGGGCTGCATGAGGCAGTGCTGGCAGCAGGTCACAGGAGGTGATCCTCTGCCTTTATCTGGTACTGGTGAGACACTCAATGAGTGCTGTATTCAGTTGAGCTCCCTAATACAATAAAGATGCAAACATACTGGACCAAGGCCACCAAAGGAGCACACAGAAATATGGAAATAGGAACATTATGAAAGCCTCCAAACTAATCCACTCCAGATCTAAGTTTCTCTGACTAAGGAAGCAGAAGTTCCTGCGCATTCAGCTTCCCAACATTACTGGGATGTTCAGTTTTCCACTGAGCTACTCAAAGGTAAAAGACAAGACAACAATCAGGTGTACACAAATTACTAGTGATCATAATTGCTCCTAAAACACGAAGTATGTGCTAAAAGCAAGTTCTTTTAGGATTGCTCAATCAGGCAAATAAACAAAAGAAAAGAGAAAGAATCTACTATCAGATGAATCTTGTTGTGGCAATGAAGTAACTGAACAAGACTTTTATCATGCAGAAGCATATACACGAAGTGGAGGAGAAACTGTTGTTTGAAGTTGGGAAACCTCAGTCTTTTGACACGGTGCCAACTTTCCTTATTATGATAGATAACTGAAAGAAATGCAATAAGGCTTATTTCAATTCCAAAGAACAATGAAGCCCATGTGAATTTACTGTGTGTAAAAAAAAAAAAAAAAAAAAAAAAAAGGAGATTTTACCAGGGCAAAATGCAAGACAATTATCACAGTTTAAGTCTCAGAAACTCAGAATCACATTAGGTATTGATTAAAGTAATGAAAAGATAGGAGTAGGGCTGGTACCACTTCCAGTACATTTGCCTTTGGAAACTCTTAACTGCCTTCTTCGGTGATATCAAGGAATGAAATTAGTTTTCATCTCTATGTGGGACACTTAACCTCTTCTGATTCAGGCAGGACCTAGTGATTGTTCCAGGGATGTGAAAAGACAGCAAGAAGCATGCATGGTTAATAGCATGAAGCCTCAATCAGATTTCCTACGTGTTCAGTGCGACCTCTGCACAGCACTTGATGAAGCTGACCTGGATACAGGCAGAAAGAGTTTCTAAGAGTGCCCACCAGTCAGCCATAGTCTCTTCAGATCATCACTTCAAAAAGAGCTTCCTGAATTCTCTTGTCTGCCCTAAAGAAATGAAGATGAAGCTCCTGAGGACATTAAAGAACAACAAAAAAACACCAAAAACAAGCATATACAAACCATGTCAGAAATAAGATCTATAGGGCTGACAGATGGTTCTAAGATGTACAGCTGATTTCTGTCATACTGTGACATTTCCATGTAGATGAAAAAATATCAAAATAATAATAATTTTAAAAGTTTAAGGCTTTTGTTTTTTTTAAAAAACTTCCTACAAAAGAAGATTACCAGTTAAAAATCCTAAATAACATTAAAACAAACAAACAAACAAAAAAAAAACAACCAGGGCTTGCTACTGTAAGTCAGCAAGAGGAACTACAGAATGTACTGGGGCAACCACATCTTCCAGGCTTTTCCTATGAGATGTAGGAAATAAAAAAATAAAACAGTTGATGCAAATGGAAATTACACCCCATCCACACATCCACAATAGCATACAAGTTATAATAAACACTTACAGGAGTTACACACAGATCAACGTTCGATGTCATGGGGCTTCCACAGAAACAAGTTCACAATTTCTTGAACGTACTACACACATACTAAGTAAAGTTGAGCCTTATACAAAAACAGATTCCTTAAAGGGATCAACTTCTTTTCAGTCTTCAAGATCTTACCAGTTAATGGTCAATTAGTTAAATCTGAAATAGCAATATAGAGCATTTTTAATAGCATTCGTCTGCTCAATATCCTGTCACATAACAGAGGACACCTGCACTGTTTTAAAACCAGAAAAAAGTCAGAGGCATATGAAAATATTCAACTCAATTTTTCAGGAATCTGAACTTATGAAAAGAAATGAGTTTCAGAAGTTACTTTTACATATTGGTATGTCATTAAGTACTCCGTGTACAGTCCATTTCAGTGTTTAGAGATTCCATATTAGTAACAGTATGGCTTTGTTACTAATGGAACTGTTGTTAACATATCATTATAGTATACCTCAGGATACAAATTTGTTTGTTAGTAGTACAGAGAATGGAAATATTAAGACTAGAAAAACAAACAAATTTATTTAACCTTTCAATGTGACCCTCTTGGACCTCAAGCAAAAAACTGACTTTCAGCCGCACATCAGATTAAAGTAGTAGAGTTTTAGCACTTACTCAATCTACATGATTCACATAAAATGGTATTATTCAACAGGAATACATTTCTATTCCAGGGATGGAAAAACCTTAATTATAAATGCAACTAAAGCATACTACCCTCCATAAATCCATTACTGCAAGAGAGGCATGCTGATTATTTTTAAATCCTTAATTTGTCATTTAGACCTACTGTTATCTCATTTGTAAAGAATTCAAAACAGATTTGCACAAAACTAGCTTTCTAAAACATTAACTGTGTTTATAAATCTCTCACTTATTTCCCTACAGTTTGACAGGATTGATTTTATGCTACATACTTTAACTCAATCAATCTTTGACTTTGGAAATTTTCATTTAAATTCTTCATCCCACAAATTCAGTTAAAGAAAGAACATCACAACCTAAAGGTTTTGTTTAATCTAAAAACATAAGTAACAAGCTTCCCTATTTCTTATTACTTTGAATCATTAATAAAAATCTCAGCTTTCACTCATATGCCAAAGAAGCCTTCTTTCAAAGCTCTCTCTAGCTTTTACTCTTCAGTTTAAACAGAAGGCACCAGTACTAATTTACATTATTGTCACACCAGTCATTCAATATCTTCATTAGAATTATATCTGAAATAAGACCTGCAGGGCCTTGAGAAAAGTTTCAATGCCAACATCATAATCCAACCGGTCAAGCACTGGTCAACAGTGACTTAATTTTGTCCATTGCTAACATGCTTTTTAATGCCTTTAGATCATTGCAGGTGGCTAAAAAACAACAATCAATTTAAAATAATAATAAAAAAAGCATAAGGAATCATAGAATCAAAGATTTGTTTGAGTTGGAAGGGACCTTTACATTTCACCTAGTCCAACTCCCCTGCTGCAAACAGGGATCTACAGATAGGTAAGGATACAACATCAGAACAGAAATCCATGTATGAATTATCTAGTATTCCAAGATCTGGTTTGAACTAAAACAAGAACAAACAATGGTCATACCTTCAAAACAAATAACCATTAAAAAAAAAAAAAAGCCCCCACATATTTCCTGTAAACAGCAGAGGAATATCAAGTACTCAAAAAAACATATAAGAGCACTGGATTTTTTTTTTTTTACTAATTCAAAAATACATCAAATCTGCTGTCTAGAAAAAAAAGCCTGCTGACCAGCCCTCATGACACTGAAGAGATACAGCTGCTTTCTGACATACGTAACACTAATTTTGGTATGATCTGATTAGCTGCAAAACAAGAGATTTGAAAGGATTTTCCCAGAAAATACACACGCAATATGGCTGATAGGAGATGTTCTCCTTCATAGGTCATGCTCTTTTCTGAGGTAGCGTGTACTTAAACCCTTTATATTTATTAACCTATATATTTAGAATCATAGAATGGCATGGGTTGGAAGGGACCTTAAAGTTCACCTAGTTCCAACCCCCTGCCATGGGCAGGGTTGCCAACTGCTAGATCAAGCACCAGATCAGGCTGCCCTGGACCCCATCCAACCTAGCGTTTAAAACCTCCAGGGATGTGTCATCCACAACCTCTCAGGGCAGCCTGTGCCAGTGCCTCTGTGAAAAACTGACATCTAATCTAAATCTTCCCTGCATTATTTTAAAACCATTCCCTCTTGTCCTGTCACTAGCTACCTGGGTAAAAAGTTGATTTCCCTCATGCTTATAATCTCCCTTCAAAAACTGGAAGGTTGAAATGAGGTGTCCCCAGAACCTTCTCAACTATATTTCTCAATCATTTATTTCAATCATACGCAGAAAAGCGTTTACAGTAATATAATACTTTTGTACTCACAGCCATAAACCAACCTCAATATGACAGAGTTCGATAAAAAAGTTATCCTAAAATATTATATAGAATATTGAATTTATTAATTCTTTCTCAAGCTATGATACTAGCAGCTACAATCTTAAGGGAAAAAAAAAAAAAGGAGGCTGAAGTGAATCTTGACAGTTCATCAGTTCATCTACTAGTCCATTACCATTCAGTTATTCAGATCAACTACATGTAACAATATGTCTGTAACGGAACAGATGTGCCATCCACCTGAACTACTGCCGTTTTTCTATTTCAGTTTTCTCTTTTCATGAGCAGTTGCTCTGCTACAATCCATCACATAAGAAAACTGTCACAATGCCGAAATACGGCAAATTCAAAAGTATTTGAATATTTATTTGATTAAAGTATAGAAGATTATCCTTATTCGGTTAAAGTATAGAAGATTATCCAGTAGATGAGAAAGGTAATTAACATCTAATTTCAAGCTTTTCAAATGAGCCTCCCCAACAACACTGGAAGAGTTCTACACTAAATAAGTTTCTCATTTTCATTCAAAAAGGCACACCTGGCAGACCAACAGTAATGGTATGAAAGAGAAAACAGAAGACAAAGAACTATTCAAATCAAGCAAAAAACATGTTCCACACTCTCTTCCACACGTGCTTGCAGTCGCATCATCAACCAAGTAACATCTGAATAAACGAGGTATGCTCATCCTGAGAGAGAGAGGTAATTGAACAGGTTAGATAGAAAAGATATTTAAATTTCTCAGAAGCCAAGCAATAAAAAACAACCTACAAAGCCCAGTAGCACACAGACTTCTAGACTGACTTTGGAGATGGATTTGCTGACACCACTGGTGGTTGAATTTCCAAGCTTAAAACATCAGGTAAATAGTTCTGTGCACCAGCACAACAAAATCCCCAGAACAAACTGGCCATTTACAGTGGGTATATCTTCAACCAGTTTATCTGCTTTGAGTGTCAACTCCCCAGCACTGTCATAACATGTGTGCTACTGGGACTTCTCCAAATTACTTCGCATGCTTTGAGCACACATCTGCTATTTCTGGTACTAAACATTATTATTTCCCATATACTCAGTGCATCCTCAAGGCTTTTTACTGTGCTATAGAGGATATCTTAAGCAAAAAAAAGAAAAGAATGACAAAAACAGACCTCAACAGAATTCTTTAAGGACATAAGCTCTCCAAACATCTTGATAATAAAAGAAAATTGTTCAAATGTTGAACAAAAATACCCAAATGTTGCTACCAAGAAAAAAAAACATATACACATGATAAGAATAGTAAAGGTACTGGCTAGAAAGAAACCTTCAGAACTTGCTAAAATAACATAGGATAAAAGTCAAGTTTCAGGCTCGTGTCAGGGCTAAGCCCATTTAAAAGACAATGATCTAGAAACAACATTAAAAATAGTTTTTTTGTCCTTCAAGGCCTGACATTTCAGGAAAAAAATGCTTCTGATCTTAATAGCAAGCTATAGATGAGGGACTTATAAGGCAGACATCTTCCATACTAGTGGTTTCCCTAAAGAAAAACTGGGGGTAGCTACATCCAAAAACATAGCTGTTCCAGGAATCCAAATCAGTAGTACCCACTAAAAGCTTGGGAGGAGGAGGTCTCAACATTTTAAGATAAGCTGTCCCCCACCTCCCTCTGCCAAAATAACAGATCTCTCTTGGATCAGAAACAGCTTCAGAAAAATACTCCAATTGCTGCTCCTGCTGTGGAGACAGGAATTTATGATGGGCTACAGAAAGCACCCCACTGGCCTCAACTCTAAAACACCGATGAGGACTGCATCATAAAGGCCTTACACACTGTGAGGGACTGGCAAGTATACCATAAAACAAGAATGCCAAATTACCATCCTAATCTTGCTTCTAAGCCCTGTATTTTCAGCCCTTAGCATAGATTTGCCCCCCACAAGAAGTATTAAGTGTCAGAAGAGGTCCACTGATTGATTCCTAGTCTTACCTGGTTTGTAAGGCTAGTTAAGACATGGCCAAACTCTGTCCATGTCTCACTTAACATCAGTCTTCAAGCAAGTTTCACAGAATCTGATTACAATTGACTAAAAGTGTCTTCCTTCAGTAATCACTCAGAATGAATTCTACATTAGCAGGATCAAGCACACGTCAGGCCTCAGTGGAAATGAAAAGGGCTTATAGTAATAGGATTTATAAATCCACCACATTAGGTTAATGGCTGAATGATTTACATGCAACTTTTCCCCCTCCTCCTCCTCCTCACCCTTTAGCGAGAAAAAAAAAAGTAAAAAAAATCCTATATTTGGCACTTTCACCTGTGAGTATCAAGGCAAAAACAGACGTTCATGTACTTCTTTTTAATTAGCTGAAAATTAAAAGCCATGAGAGACTCTTCATTAACTCTTTCAGAGCAAGAATAATCAATTCAATTTTTATAAAGCCAAAATGCTTCAAGACCCTTATGACCTATTTCAAACAAACACAATGAGCCATCTATGCACGCATAATGAAGCTCAAATGGTTTGAACCAATAAATATGCAACTGATAAAAATGAGATCCTTATTCCTCATAAATTGGCAGTAATGGAGTTCTTCATATGAATATTTTCAATTGCAGAGACGGCTCTAAAAGCCCTTGCTCCTTCTCAGCCAGCAATTCAATCCAACCGTTAGTAGCAGTTACTAATGACACGGAAATACAGATGGCTTATAGCCAGCGCTCCCTCTTTGCAAGCATTGGAATGTCCTACACCATGTGGTAAACCAGGTGCTTTGTTTTGTTCGTTTGGCAGCCGAGGCTCTCATTTTCTGGAAATGTGAAAGGAAAGTCATTCAGCTGAGCCCCTGCAGCAGCAGTCACTTTCATCCGCTGCCTTTCCTGGGTACAGGCAGAGAAGGGGCTCATCAGCAGGTCTTACCTGGCTCCCACACCTCCCTGAAGTGGGTGCCAGGTCAGGAAGGAAAGGTCAAAGCTCAACCTAAATGCATATCACCCTTATATTCACCAATATTAACTAAAAATTCTCAGATAACAAGGTCAACATTTTTCAGTTGTACACTGTTTTACATTTTCAGGTCACTGCACAGACATTAATAAATGAATCCAACAACACCTGCTTAAAAATAGCTCTTCAACCATCCACCCGTTGTCACAGGCATAGTTACATTAGCACCACCACACTTTCTTTTTGTGGCACCAGCAGGCAAGCCCTCTGATGGAGCAGACCCCCTGCCCTGCCCTTCCCTCTCAGCAGCCCCAGCCAGGGACATTATGCCCCTCAGCCCACCTCACCACAAAGGTTGGGCTTGTATACACCTGCCTGCTCCTCTTGGGAAATGTTGGGCCAGCTCAGGCCCAGCAGCCTGACAATAGTCATGAGGATCCAGTCGCTCCCCAGTCCAGCTGGGTATCAGGTTTACATTCCTTCCCCACAAACACTTGTCCCACGTCACACAAAAGAGTGACCAACAAACCTGATACAGGGTCGTTAAATTCAGACAGCGAGGCACCACACAATGACCTTTAGAAGAACGATATTAACAGGTGGCTGGTGTCTAAAACAAATAATTATATTACACTTTAGCAACATGGACCGAAGTGGAAACACATTGTCTTGTCATCAGCAATTGAATAAGCCCTAAGTAATGCTACCAGAATACCATTTTCACACTTAAGAGCTATTTTTCTTCTCCTGAAAACACCTTCCTTCACGGAGCATGGATGAAGAGCAGCTACCTCCAACACAAGGTAGCTCATCTGAAAATTTCCT
This sequence comes from Odontophorus gujanensis, assembly GCA_013399175.1. Classification (NCBI taxonomy): domain Eukaryota; kingdom Metazoa; phylum Chordata; class Aves; order Galliformes; family Odontophoridae; genus Odontophorus; species Odontophorus gujanensis. The sequence goes on from VXAB01011505.1 coordinate 152,366, forward strand.
AAGGGAATGTGATATTTCCCCCTCTGAGCTCAAAGAATCCTGCTATCACTCAGAGATCACACAGAAATTCTTGAAGATTAAACTCAAGTGTTGCCTATTAATTTACTCCTCTTGAAAGAGGTCCACTGAAAACACATCCTTACTTCAGTTATAAACAAAGAAATGGGCAATACAGCAGTTCCTAAGCAAAGTTCTTCAAAACCTGGATGAGAAGCAAAGCTACAAGCAATCAAATTAATTGCCCTCGCTCACTAATTAGTTTTCCCAACATCAATCATCTCAAGTTAGCAAGTTTTCATCAACTTTTAACCCCGAGACAAGTCAGTGCTTTGACAGGACGGACAGCTGTGCCAAAAGGCTGCAACGTTTTGGGAAAGGCGGCCATTTCCGACCACATCCAGAGCTGAACTCCGCCTGGCTGGGGCAAAGAGGGGAGGGGAGCCCATGCTCCTCACCCTGACAGCCCTGAAAGGCCTCCACAGCAGGGAGCAGGCTGGAGGGCCCCGTTGTCCGCCCAGCACCACAGCCTCAGCCACGTGTTGCAGCAAGGCAGCTAGAGGGGCCAGAGGCAGATCGGTTTCCTGTCAGCTGCAGAATGGCAGACACTTTAGCTGCTCAAAGGCTTCTCATTCTTAGCTTCGGAAAGGGGAGTGTAGGTTCAAGGACACTGCAGCCTGTCTTATTTATGTTTTATACACACGGGCAAAGCTGTGAAATCATACATTAAAGAAAGAGGCTAACAGGTAACGTATGGCTTAGGTACCGACACGTGGATGGATGGATGGTGGAAGCACTTAAAAAATGCCCACAGTGAAGTGCATCAGAGAGACACATTGCTTAAAGTTTCATCTGGCGGTGCAAGCCATCCCAACTGGCAGCTCCTTCAGCCCTAAGCAACATACCTGTTAGTTTGTTAAGGAGTAGCCCACAAGCACCTCAGTCGCAAAGCGCAACGCACAGCACACTGTACAGCCAACTTCATTTCCGCACCCATCAACATACTACAGTAAACTCCTACAGCTACAGCAAACCACAATCTGCTTTGCATTCCCTTTTGACTTCAGAAAGCAAATCAGAAATTGGCCAGCAGCTCCCATTTCAGTCCTCAAGAATGAGAAGCCAGTCCAGAGTAGTCAGGTCAGCCCTGGCAGCTGATCCTCCCCTCCCCGATCTCCTGCACCAGGCTCCTCACTTGGAACACATCATTTTAACTCAGGCAAAGGGAAGAGCTGAATTATATGCATCTTTGGGATCACGAAGGCTCACACCGTGATTTATAAGCAACGTGGTATTGGTTTTTAGTCTATCTAGTTGAAAAGGAGTACCAATGAGAAACTTGGAAAGTGACTAGAAACACAAAATGTGGATGCTCTGCCAGTAAAGACATCTAACACTTCAGGGAAAATAAAACCAGGAGGGAAAAAGAGCTGTTAAGACAAACAAGAGTGTGTAGGGAAGATATGTCAACAAAAAAAACCAAATCTCTATTCTCCTTATATAGGTACAAGTACCTTAGATGATCTCCTCAAGTTTCCCTTCCACAACAACCAAAAAACTCCTACAGAGTCAGCGTCATCATATTTTTTTTCTTTCCATTAAAGATTTATTATATACGTTTTTTATATTTTCTGTATTTATGATGCATATTCTTTTTTTGGCAAGTCATAAGCTCTTTATTTCCTTTCATAGTAGTCTGAACACTGAAAACAAAAGCAAAATTACACAAGATCTAAGTAAAACAAAACAAAGTGTCACAATTAGAATCTGGAACATCATATACTAACTACAGTAACACAGTTAAATTACCCTATAACAATATGCTAATGCATACAAGTCAAAGCATTTCTTCAAGAGTTAATGTCTGACAACAGTAAAGGAAGGATGTTGAAGAAAAAACAGAACAAAACAACTTTGTTCTAGATTTTGACCATAGTTGCAGTAAGAGGACTCCTGGCTTTCTTTATTCTGGATTGAGCTCAGACCCTCATGTCGCTCTGAGAACTGAATAAGTCCACTGTGAACTGTTACTAGTGTAACAATAGTACACTGAAGCTTGAAGCAAAGCACATCTGCTGAGCATCTGAAAGACTATAGTTACTAGGATTATAACTGGATCACCTGTGGGCTCCATGAGACCCACCTCTCCTCATCTGTGTGATCACATCTGCTATGGAGAAGACAGGCTAGTCAGACTGAGCATGCTGAGGACAGATGGAGTCACCTGGGCAGGACAGATCTACTCCATAACCTTTTTTTAAAGAGACCTCCAGTACAAGTTGCTAGAAGTGCAAGAAAATCATAAAAAATTGAAAATCACGACATGAAACATTTGTTCTCAGACACATTTATCATATAGCTTAGATGCAAGAAGGGATTATTTTTACTTTATAGAAGAATAAAGCTATTTTACATCAAGAAACATATAATTACACCCTGATCTTCTACCAAAACCTATGCAAATCACAAATTAAAGTCTAATGCCTGCCTAACATATCAGGAGCATGTGATGGAAAGGTACCAAAACCTCAACATCCATCTATGCAAGCAATATTACGAGCTGATGCTCGTAAGAAATATTTTTAAACTGTCTTTCAGAATGGTGCTACTAAATAGTATTGAATAAAAATATATTTGATTTACATTTATTAATAGACCTGGTAAAAGGTATTTTTATCACATCCCTAAAAAACTTGAGCTTCAAAGGAATACAAACATTACATTGAACTACAGAAGTTCATAAAGACCTTCTTCAGTTTATTCACTTTCTCAGTGGAACAATGGAACCCTCAGTCACAGCACTGCTGTCAGTCACCAGTCTCTCAGGGTCCCCTCCTTGCAATGCACCCTTCCAAAGGTACATCTACTTAAGACCAGTTTTTCACACCTCCCTGCTGTCACTGTGCATGCCGTCTGAATCAAAGAGAAAACATTTCTCCCATAGAAAAAGGTGCAGATGTCTGCCTCACTTAGTATGGCTGACATTTACCTCCCTTTCTCCCCAGCACTGTCTCAGCAAAGAACACTGGCTTCTCAACATCCTCTCCATAACCTCTCCGTAATCGTCCATGTTCTGCTATCCAGAGATTCTTACCCTTCTATTCCTCTATTCTTTTTCTTCTCATGTTACAGCTAAGTTAGCTCAAGTAGTTAATACTGTTACAAAAAGCACTGCTTCCAACAACTATTTTGGCTAACACAGTCAGCTGGAAACCCTCACCGGTTTTTCAGTTGGTTTGTTTTTAGATTGAAGACTTACCCTGATTACAGGTGTTAAGGGTTCCTCCTAGATCCAGATAGAATTACATCATGTATTCCCTTGTCAGAAAAGACATCATCCATCAAAATTAGGGCTCCAGCTCTTCAGAGGCCCTCTAGCTCAAGACCATCAAACTACAACATACTTGGCCACAGACATGACTGTGAATTATGGCCATTTTGCAAGCAGGAGTCAAACATGTTCATATACACATCCAGTACCACCCATAATTTCCCAATTTGTGTCTCTCTCACAGGAAAGGGGCACCAATTCTTTCATTATTTTTTGAGGCCCTTCTTTTATTGAACAGGTTCTACTTCCAGCCTGTAACTTCAGGTTGAGTAAGAACAAAAATTTCAAAAGCAAGACATTTGATCTTGATTTAACACAAACAATGGGAAAAATCACCATCTCCATGCAACTTTTTCATGAAGTTAACTAAGAAGTGAAATATGGCTCATTTATGCTGCCAACTACAGTGACCTTGAATTTTGACCAACAAACACATGACGCTGATCATAAAACAGAACTTGTAAGACAGTGGCAAGAGGGAAGAGATGATTTATAGATGCCAAGCTGAATAACACAGTTGGGGCATCAGACGTGCAAAGTTTTGATCCTTGGTTTTTCTTGCTGCCTGTTGGTCTCTGCCACAGCAGAAAATCCATAGAATTCCTTCAAAACTTAGTGCAGCAAAAATGAAGTGGTATATAGTCCACTGCATTGCAAAAAGATTTAAGAAATCTGTGACTGTCATTAAACCCAGCCCCCCAAAAATCACACATCACATAATCCTATATGGCTCCATCTTAAATATAGTGACAGCAGGGTAGGACAGAGTGCGACATGACAAGGTTTTTTCATTTGTTTGTTGTTGTTGTTGTTTTAGTTTCAGTAGCCTTGACAACCAATCTGAGATAGGTATTTGCTCCTCATCATGTCCATAAATTATATATGCTCAGACATTCTGAAGGTATGCTCCCTAAAGGTTTCAGGATCCCTACCATTGCTGGCTTATATAATTTCAAAAGGAACTCCTGTGGAAGAAAAAAATGTATATTTTATTGGCTCTGAGCAGTACCGTCATGATGGCTCCTAGATTATTCCCTCGAGGCAGACAGACTAAGTAGGAGGCTTTATCATCATTTAGGTAGATGGGTTATTAGACACATGACACCAACAATTTTAGTAGACTTGAACACGCAAGCTTGGTTTCAAGGCTGAAATACCAAAATGAATCCACTCTTGAGGAATCCTCTGTTATCAAATAGACACATTTGATAGATACCATTAGAAGTAGCACATCTACAGCGTAATAATTTAACAAAGTATTCTTATTTTTTATTCCTTACTGCAAAGTAAGTGTAACAGAACTGAAACAGGCACTTCAGCCCAGCTCCCCCTCTCTCTCTTTCACTCCCTCTTTCTCTTCACAGGCTGCATCTGAGCGAGGCTCCACTGCTCTCTAGTTTCACATCTAGAACTCCTCACCTGAAGAGTAATAGTTATGAGAAAATCATGAAGGTTTTTGTTTTTTTCTGCATTCTTTATCTTTTTGATTCTAGGTAAGTAGAGTCTCTTACAGCAGAGAATTAAATATCATAACTGTAAATACTAAAGCATAAAAAAGTCTCTAGCCAATAGGCTTCATAGCTAAAAACACTCAACACGAAATCCTTTCTTCAGAACCATTCCTCATCTTGACCCACTGTATGCTGTGTTTAACATTTTTATAATGTATCTGCATACACCAATTTATAAGCTGATACTATTTTAAAAGTGCAAAATTGCTAATACTACAAAGAACTATCCACTGTAAACTAAAATACCACAGATGCCTTTAATAAAACATACTAAGCAGTCTACCACGTATCCATCCTTTTCACCTCAAAGTGAGTGACATCTTCAAAATTCATACTTGAAACAGGTCCATTCATAACATAAACTCCTGAATTTGTTAAACTTACATGCTTAAAGTAGAGACTGAGAATAACGGACAGAAAGAGAAAATTAAGGAGATCTAGTGACTCATAAAATCTAGACACTCAGCACCTGAATCTGCTCCCAGTGGCACTTTGGAGAGCGAACAGCAAGGGGTAAACTTTGGTACTTTCCAGTTATACTAATTGACAGTTCTGCCATTGTAATTTTCTCCTTTTCCACTCAAAAAAAAAAAAAGGAAGACATCATCACTTGTAACTGATTTCTGATACAAGCCCTACAATACCTAACTTCATATTTAAAATTAAGTACACACTGCTTAATAACACTTTTTATTTAATAGGCAATCATAAACCAGTAAATATATATACATGTTTTTTCCTATCAGACACTTGTAGTCTGATACAAGCTACACTACAGTATGCCAGTAACATACAACAGCACAACTATTTAGGGGTTACATTCCCATGGAGTCCATACATTCAAACACAGAAAACTTAATATTATAACCAAATCATAACTTCTGTTCAAGAAGAGTTTAATGAATGCGTACTCCAGATATTTAGTCTGTTGTTGGAAAATGAGAGATGACCTTCACTCTAGTAGCAACTGGTTCATACCGTCCAGCTACGCACACAAAGGCATCCCATGTTTGCTTTGATTGCTTGTACATGCCAGAAGTTGATGTCATTGATAGATTAGGGCTATTGACATCGTTATCATTCTCACACAAAAACTTTATTAGCACTGCAGAAGGACTGAAAGCGTGCTACCCCATTTTCTAAAAATCCTCCCCATCTGCTGCTGGATGACACAGATCACCTTCCCTTGCCTATTAGCTAGAATACAGCAGGCGTCTGAACTCCAAGGGAAGATTCTGGATGTATGTGTCTTGTGAGCAACTCCAGTGTTTGTAAGATAATTACTCTGGCATTGTTAACTTGCAGCAATAATTGAAAATGAAATCACCTAATAAGCCAAGTTACCTAGTAATCTAACACATAAGAACAGTAATGACTGCATATAAACTTTGAACCCCCTTTAATACCAATTAATTTGAAGAGCATTAGCACCAACGGTAAACAAGTATGAAACAGTTTAACTAATTAAAGCTTACTATGTAACAGACTTTCAGCTTCAATTATCATTTTTCATATTAGTCATCTGAAACAGTAATGATATCCACCAGCTGGAAAAGTTAAACACTTATAACAGGGCCATCTATTCCCACAGCAACAGGTAAACGTAACAGCTTTTGAAACTATGTCATGCACTTTCCTAGGGAAACTGCTAACTAAGCCTTATCAACAGAGACAAACAGCAGATGGCAACAAATGTGCCAAGACACATTTCATCCTCCAGGAAGAGTTCAGCACAAGGCATCAGCAAAAAAGAAGCAGTGCTGGAAACATGACTTCCACAGATCTTAGCCAGCTGCTCTCTTCTGTAGCAAAAAAATAAAAATAAAAATCAAACGATCAAACCCAGTGGAGCAGTGATTCTCACCCTGCAGAACAGGTTTCAGATGTAGCCCATCCACGTATCTTTTACAGAAAATCTAGTACCAGGTGCAGGTAGTAGGCAGTAAAAATAATTTTCCTTGTGAGAAGCTTCCTTCTCAGTCCCCGTTAAAAAGGGATTTGTTCAGATAAACACATCAACTTTCAAGGCTGAGAATGATCCCATTGAAGTCAGAATCTGTAACTGCATGCAGACTTCAATTCTGACAGGAGATCTCCTCTGGAAATACCCTTCAACAACTCCACTGCTCGCTCATAAAAATGGAAGAAATATAGAAGTCAAGAAGTAGAATTAAAATAATAACAAGAAAATTAGTTGCTCTATTTGCAAGACATGTTTCTATTTTCAAAACACTTTACAGTGTAGCTGAACAAACATTTATGCATCCAGTACATTTAAAACATAGTTGTATGGTAACTGCCTGAACCACTGATTGAACACCTGAAGGAAAGACCCGGTCAGTCAATCTTGGGAGCACAAGTGAAGGCCATTCACCTGTACGACCAGAAGAGGTGGAGCCAGGCTCCGCCACTTAGACCTCATTTAAGGGCTGACTACCACTGAGGAAGGATCTCTTGTTGGAGATATGTCCTCTGTGGAGTTTTTCCTGAGAGCCTAAATCCTCAGAGGCAGGTGAGCATTCCACTTTCTTTGTAACACCTTCTCATTGCATCAGTCCGGTTGCCATTACAGTAATTAAAAGCAAAACACATAAAGGAGTTTTCTTCCACTATGAGTATACACGGTTTTAAGTCTTCCTAAACTCCATCTCCCCCATTATTCACTGTAACAGCTCAAAACCTCTAAAGGTAACAAGTATTCTTTTTACAGAACAAGTGATGGTTTGGCGTGTTAACCTAAGTCCTACACAACTATTGGCCAAGACACAAATACTCATAATTAAAGACCAAAAATACCTCCTTGTTCTGTAAAGGCTGAGTTAATGGGTTAAGCATGCAAAAAGCTTCTTTATTCTGTTTGTTTGTTCATTTTTAAATAAACATCACATCAAAATCCAAACACCATGGAAGGTGTCTACTTCAAACACTATCTGGTAAAGCTGGGTAGTAGAAGTAGTATCATGTCACATAAAACTGAAAAAAAAAACAAAAATTTACAATGGAGAACACAAAGCAAGTCTATGTTGATTTATGTACAACACAAACTATTAATAAACTATTAACTCGAAAATTCTTCACAGAGATAAGAGCAGGCACAAAACAGTCTTTCCTTACATTACGCTAGAAAAGGCCAGGGACAAATACTAAGTCAGTACTGATACTTGATAATTGTGATAATCTACTGCCACACATACCTTACATGCTCTTCACAGCAAAAGAAGTTGCTTGGCTTAGCAGAGAGACTCTCCCTTATTATGCAGACCAGCTGAGCCAAAAGCTATGCAGTACTGTATGGAATAACTGAAGGATCATTTCTGGAGTAGTCAGATAAATACCACTTCATACCCCTCTACCACATCCAGATCTCTTCTGATATGTATATTCCCTTCTTTTTTTTTATTTAATTATTATTATAGGAAAAAAAAAAAAAAAAGAAGAAAAACAACCAAGACCCCTTTGAAAAGGAAATAACTGAAATTTAATAAGCTAATATAATAAACATCAGATAACAACAAATATTTATTCCTACAGTGAAAATTAATGAAAAGGAAACTGGGACAGCTGCACAGTCCAAAATTGGCACTGATTTTCAGAGAAGGAATAGGATCCCTGAAACTATTACTAGATGGCTCAGGAATCCTTGGCAAAAAATCAAACAGTTTCTTAAAAAAAAAATTGCTGTAATTTAACACAGTATTTATGACAGAGCAAAGTCACACAAGCTCACACTCCAGGCTGAAAACTAAGAGACACAAATAAAAACCACAATTTATTAATCTTTCCTCAGTCAGCATGTCAGAATCCCATCTTACTGGGAAAAACAAAAAACAAAACCACACCAATCAGCGCAAACTGGATGACTTCCTTACATATGAACGATGCAGTAATTATTTACTTCAAATGTTTTTTTAAAAAATCAGAAGTTCAAGAACCCCCCCCCCAAAGCAGCAGGCAGTTCTGTACCTGAGAAAGTTGGGGGTTGCGCTTATCTGAATTGAAGAAAAAAAGCTGTATTTGCTATGTGCTTGTTAAATAAGTCAACATTAGGACGGAATCTTCCACAGAAACCTAAAAGCAACCAAAATCATCACATAAGCTGCTAGATCACTCTGAAGCATTAAGTATCCCCCTAGCCACAGAAGGAAACTCATTACGAAACAACATAGTAGAAAGTAAAAGGAGACAATTTGACTCTTCTCTATACAAGTGCTCAATTCCAAATAATCCATGTACAGCTTGGATTGTTTATTGGATTATTGGATTATTACAGTCTACTACTTCCTGAAGGGGGGTTGTGGTGAGGAGGGGGTTGGCCTCTTCTCCCAGATAACTAGTGACAGGATGAGAGGGAATGGCCACAAGTTGCGCCAAGGAAGATTTAGATTAGATTTGAGGAGAAACTTTTTCTCTGAAAGAGTGGTCAGGCACTGGAATGGCCTGCCTAGGGAGGAGGTTGAGGCACCATCCCTAGCGCTGTTCAAGAAGCATTTAGATGAGGTGCTAAGGGATTTGATTTAGTAGTTTAGTGGGTAGGGATGGTGACAGGAAGATGGTTGGACTAGATGATCTTGTAGGTCCTTTCCAACCTAATGTATCTATGAATCTACGAGCCGAAAATTCTTAAGAAATCCATATGAAATTGTAGATTAGTTTAAAAAAGTAGGGAATATTGGTCCAATTTAACAAATAGAATGCAAGTTGAGAGGAAAATTTCTTGCATAACAGCTTTTCCCTATTTTTTTTTTTTATTTTAGGATTGTTGGGAAGTTCCCCACTAGGAATACCACAACTAATTCAATTTGTACATGGGTATATGCCAGAATAATGCACTTTTGGCAAGTGGCAGCTTTTATAATCTTCCATTCTTAGTTCAGCAAGACATTTTTTATTTCTGGATGAAGAGTTTCAGTCTCCTAAATTCAGCCCAATCTTGTTACAAGTCAGAAGCATTTTTCCATGATTTATATAAAAGCATTTCCACTGAACTAAACAGCAAATGACAGATATAGTAAATGGGCTCCAGATAGCATTTAAATAGCTGCACTAATTACAACACACAGATAGGAGCATGATCCCTTATTCGAGTCCTCAGAATAACCATCTAGAACATTAAAGGAAAAACAGAGAAGATAGCAAGTAAAGGAATTTACAAACAAAATAAACAAAAAAAACCCCAAAAACACAACAGTAAAACATTCAGCATGAAGAAGGTAATCTCAACTAATTAGACACCATAATGATCTTTTCACAATCTGTTAGAGGTGAGTAGTAGTTAATAACTTCACAGATTTCCTCCAATCCTTTAACAAGGAAGGAATGACAGTTTCTAAATCATTATTGCTCTGTCATCCTGGACCACTGCCAAGAACGTGGAACTTTGGGACACCTGTCAATTAACACATTCTTACTGAAGGCAGGCTCATCTTCTGGTTTTGAATCTACTAAAAATATGATTACAAGCAAGCAGATCAAAAAAGCATAATAAATTAAAATTAGCCTCTTGAAGAACACACTTTGACAAAATAATATGAAGAGTTATCTCTGCTTTAGTAGCTATATACGTATTTTGGAAGACAAACTACATGATGTAATAGAGCTTTTTCCATCTCTAGCATCTGTGCTATATAGTAGTGCATGCCAAAATGACTGGCCACCTGATGGACAATTGTGTATAAGAGTCAGATCTAAAGCTTTTCTCTAATCAAAGCTTTCTGCAGGGGTTCTCAGTCTAAGTACAGGCTTCTCATTGATTTTTCTTTTCCTCCAGGATGACTACTTTTAACTGTAAGTTGAAAAATATAAAGTTATGCATTGAAGCAAAAAATAAACCAAAACAGTATGATACATATTAAAACAACAAGACAAATGAGCTACTATGGTCTAAAGAAACTGAAAAATTTCAGTGTAAATACAGAAATTATATTTGTCTAAGTTAAAAGATGCTGATTATGTTGAATTCTGAGGAAGACAGGCAGAGTGAGGAGGACAAATTAAAGTTGCTGTGTAAAAAAAAGAAAAAAATCAGCTGCCATTGACTCATAGCTCGGGAGTTCAAAAATTAAAGTGAAGAAAGTTCTAGGTTCAGCAATTATAATTCCAATCAGAGCAAAACCAATGGGGAGTCTACAGCCCACTGTAAAGTTAACCTGAGATTTCCTTGTAGTTTTGTGTCAGTCTTCCCAGTGTCAGTTCCAAATCAAAAAACAACAAAGCCTTTAACAGTTGGATATCCCAGTAACACTGGAAGTATCAAAGAAGAGGAATGAAATAACACCGAAAACATTCTTTGCACTAAAGTCAACCAGAGAGAAAAGGAAATAAAATCTCAGTGTGTCAGCTGTGGCAGTGTCTAGTACAATGAAGATGCAGAGTACAATTCAGAAAACCACACTGAATAGGAACACTACAGAAGCAATGATTATGACAGTTATTCCTTTTCTGGACAACTGTTCTGTGGATTCAACTTCTTTGGACAAAAACCTGTTTGTATCTGGAGGTCTTCTACATCACTATCACAGAAACCCTTTTTATTCAGGTATTTCAGGAAGCATGCATGACCTTGAACTTCAGCAAAGCATTTTAGCGCACAATTCTGCTTTTCTGATAACTTCCAACAGTTTGAACTCCCCAATTTCTGATCTGTTAAACTAATAAGCAATTAGACAGAATTAACTTAACAAGGCATGATCAATGTGAGATGAATCAACCATGCAATTGTTTGGCTATGACTGTCTACTCCCATCTCAGTAGCAACCATCACCCTTGGTGGTTTTTTTTTTGTTCATTTTTAAAACGGGGCTTCTCAACCATTGCTACCCAAATTTTAAGCATTTTTCCAGTATCTTGTAATCACTAAGACAAGTACAAGCTCAGCTAGATGCATCTGCCAGGAAATAATCCCTTCAGTAAAGTTCAAATGACATTCTGACATTCCCCATTTTTGATAAACAAGGCATTGCAGTTACACAATGGGAAACACTTCCCCTTCCCCCCCCAAAAAAAAGACCGTCAGCACAAACAGAAGTCTAGACTTCTATTTCTATACAGAAAAGGTAAAGAGAATTGGATTTTTATTTTTTAATCATTATTATTTTAACTTTTGCTAAATTGTATGTTGAAAAAGGATTTTATGGAGCAACTGTTTCTAGTGTTTCAAATCAGCAAATGCACACAGTAGCAAATTGTAGACCAGATATCAACATATATAAAGCTAATCCTATTCCATGAAACCTTACCCAGTAAGTCTGATAAAGGGCATAGATTTGAAGACAAAGCAAACACTGCCACCAGCAACATCTCCTGTCTTATATAGAATATAACTCTGGGAGTGAAAGTATTTTAACCATTTAAACAATTTAAAATTTGAGGGGATTTGTTTCATGCACTCTAACACTGACCTCTCTCTACTACGGAGGAAGTCTAAAAAAAATTTCACTTAAACTATATGACTGACTTAGAGATTTCCTTTCTTCAAACCTTGCCTGCCTACATTAGGAAATACACATAAGGTACATCTCACCTTGTTACATTACAACTACTTTCCAGTAATTCTTTGAGCAAAGCAGAACCCTTGATATTTGCCAGAGCCTCCTGCACTCTTCCAATACTGTATCATTGGATCTATAGCAATAGAGAGAGTTCCAAGACAAGAGTTCACTCTAGCATCTGTTGGATCAAGCCAACCTTGGCAATAAATCTCATAAATTAAAGCAACATCTAAAGGTGATAAAACAATTTCAGTTGAAAGAAATCCCTGCACACCATCTAAACCAACTTTCTTCCCAAGAGATGGTTAGAACTGTCTGGTACAAGGCACTGCTGGAAGAGTTTGGCTTCTTCTTGATACTCCCTTTTAAGCTTTTGGTCACCACAATTTTTTCTTTTCTTAAGCTTTTTCTCTGCAAACTGAACAAACCCAGCTCTAAGCCTCTCCCCATATGTCACAGTAGAATCATTGCTATTGTCCTTAACCATTAGCAGAAAAGAGCACACCTCCTAGACGCAAGAGTATTCATTCATGAGGATAAAAAAATAGATCATGTAATTGTGCATGGAGCAAGAAGAAAGTCTGCGTTGCAACAGTGAGCTTCTGCATAGAAATTAAAATTCCCAGGAAACAGATGAGAATTTTGATTACAAGACCAAAGTATCGTATTTTTCACAGACAGTATGAATACTTCCATTTTGTGGGAAAAATTCCCTTCAGTTGGACTGTTTTTCTATACTCTTAGGAGTACATGAGTACTTGAGAAGGAAATTATCTTCTCCTCTAATTTGAATTCTCTTGTATTTTAAATACTTGATTAGCTTCCAGGTACCCAAAAACACAGTTTCTACAATAAGCCAATGCCCAATTTAAGATAAATGAGTGAGGCACTATTATCCCGAAGAACAACCAGTTTACAAATGGCATTCTGATGTTGCAAAAGCTCTCGTCCTCCTCATAAAGTTCCTGTATCCCTCCACAACGAGGCACCTCTATGCCAATACCTGAAGATAATCACAAAAGGATCTCTCTTTCAAATCTCATAATTCCTATTGAATTCTAGGTAAGATTAAACAGTTTCTTCAATTATTCTAAAGCCTTATTATGGCAAACTCTTTAGAGACTATAGGATTCAAGTACACTCACCAACATTTTACTGCATACCTGAGAGTCTTTCCTGCTACTACCAGATGTGGAGAGACATTCCTACCACTCCTGATAACGAGGTACCAGCTCACACCAACACACATGCCTTCTACAAGGGCACACAGTGTTATATTTCAGATACTCTGAATAATTTGACAGAGGTTTTGCTCTTTAGCATCTCCTTGTACCCTGGCTTTCAGTTTTACCACAATTTTGAGTGAGGCATATCTGTTTGCTATCTAGGCAGTCAGATTAAGAGTATCTTTTGGTAACATGAGAACAAAGTAGAAGACAGGAAATCATAGGAAGAAACAAAAATACAGAAGAAAAAACACAAATAAAAAGCTCATGTGCACATCCTATTAACACTAACCCAACACCCTCTCCTTCCTACCAGCTCTAAGGGCACGCAGTGAGTCACTGATACAACAAAAATCAGTTTCGTAGAGTTAGTTCTCAAGTCAGATCACCAGGCCGAGCCAACTCACCATGTGGCTGTGCAATTGCTAGAACCCATCCACAGCAATAAGCAGTCAGGAAGTGAGAGGCACCACACCTTTCGTGACAGCACAACCAACCTCAAAATAAGCAGTCAGGAAAGAGAAACTCTCTCCATTCACCTGGCTTGCTGTATATCTCTCATCAGTCTTCCTAAACGTTACTCAGTGAACAACCATAATATATAAAACCTTTCTATTCATTGAAAAATAAACAAAACCAAAATAAAATAAAATTTCTCTTCCAAACTAATTTCCTTTTCACGGAGGGTATTCTGATCATTCTTTGTAACTAAAACATTTCATTTCCTCTCTTTAGAGATACAGAAGTCTTTATCAGACCAGATGTCATCTCATGCACTTGACTTAGAATAATAATATTCAATTTCAACAAACGTTAAGATGTTCCATAATTTTTCTACTACTTAGCACTCAGTTTGCATTTTCAGATTCTAGGCAGCCTCTCCTCTGACATATCTATTGTAACTTGTTTGGGATATTAGCATGCAAAATAATATACACAGCTTTACTGCTGGATCACAGATGCATCTATAATGATAAATTTAACAGTGACCACTGAATTTACCCCAAAAGCTTCAATTTAGAGATACTGCAACAATTTAGCAGTGCTTCTCATAAGTTTTCAAGGTGCTATTTTTACATTTAAAAGCAAGCGATAAACTCTTAACTCAGACTTTTTTTTTATCAGGTTCCAAGTCTTCCAAAAATGTTATACTGATAACGTAATTCCTTGTCTAAATATAGAAGGCATACTTAGATGAAAATTTAGGAGGATCCTTTCCCTCATTTAACATTCTGCTTTCTCCCATACTACAACACGGAAGGAATCAGGTATTTGACAATTGCCCCATTCACATGACAGCTCATGCAGACTGCATAATGAAGGCCTTAAAAGTAATTATGAAAAAGTATCTGATGATCATTTTCTTCATTTGAACAAGACTTCCTAAAAAAATAAATTGCAAAGGAAGAGATACCTCGATTTCTTTACAGAAGCCAATTACAATAGACAGCGATTAACCTGCTTACCTACCCTTGCTTAATTTTTTTTTTTTTTAAATGAGCTCATCTTTCTCCACTTCATCTTTCTCCTCCCTCATCCATTCTCTTCCCAGACTGCTGCAATAACATGCTTTTATTCATTCCTTTTGATTGCCACGGCCTTAAACTAATTATTAATTGAGAATGTATCTAAGGATCTGAATGAAAAAGTTGGAATTAACCCAACTGCCTTTCTCACCTTTTTATTTTGCATACTGTAGCAGCTAATCTACCTGTTAATGCTGCTGAAAATAGTAGATGTGAATTTCCTTTCAAAAGCAAGTCTTGTGGCCACTTGGGCAATAATGTGTAACAAGGAAAAATAACACGGGAAATAGAAAATAATTGGAAAAAGCCTCAGTTTTGAGTGATAGCCATTAGCAACCACACTGAGTACATACAACATTGCCTCAACAACTTCACTGTAAGAAAATCCTGCAGCGGAGGGTATCCTGAGTTTGGGAAATCAGACAACTGACACTCCATCAAAAGGCTTGTCCTTTAAAGAGGCTAAAAAGGCATGACCTTACACTGCCTGCAAGTGCAGAGCTGGCTGGTTGTACAACACAGACTCATCTTGTTTCCAGTTGTTAAATTACATTAAAGGACAGCTAAAAATACATTAAATATTTTCCTATTACTTTTCCATGCAAGCAACTGCTGTAGTTACAGCAAGAGCAATGTCCGGGCAAATGCTCAGTAAGGGGGCAGGGGGGGAAGTCCAGAACCATTCCAATGCATTCTAGATCAATAATGTAACATTTGGATTGCAAATGAAGATTTATTTCTATTTTTATCTTTAAACTTGTTCTAAGAACTACAGCATTTATAATAATCAAAACAGGAAAACATTTGACTTTCCCTAAAACACTGAGCAGACCTGAACTATGGTTTTTACTCCCTCCCACTCCAAATTTTTGCTTTTTTTTTTTCCCGCTTGTAAAATATATGGAAATTTGACCAGCCTGCCTGTGCTATATAACACATTGAATTCAAAGAAATTTCGTGCTGATATCTCCCATCCTCCTGGCTGGAGATTACCTACTACTAAAAAAAATAAACAAGGAAGATGCGCCTGAAAAAAATTGTATAGTGAACGTTTAAAGCACTTTGCGACAAAAGAGAATCTTAATTGATTAATGATCCCAAGGTCTCTATCGCCATCTAGTGAAAAATCACTACCACTACTACACTATCCAGATAAATTACATCTCACTCAATGGAACCACTCACTTATCTCCTAGATCCAGCCCATGTATGACCACAGGTACAAGTATTTCTTACATTTCTGCTGCATTTAGTAAGGTATGCAAGGTCGGGCACCAAGGCTGACTGATAAGTACTGAGCTCTTAAGGGAAATTCTGTCAAAGTTTTATAGATTATACTGTCCTGGCATTATTATTTGTTTTTATAGATGTCATTCCTTCTGCATTGCATGTAACAATTCTGACATTAAATAGAAGAGACCATGTCATACACTATCACAGATTAAAAGTTCTTAAAATAACTATGTGTAATCACAACAGTATGTAGTCAAAATAATGAATACCGTGGTAGTTCCATGACATTTAGTGCACTGGCATACCAAACCACAAACCAAAGTCCACGAAGGGCAATATAATACTGAGTGCTTTATACATTTGCAGAACTCAGTTCTCCTATGGTCTTCAGTCACACAATTAAAGAAACAAACATGTTTCATCAGAAACTACTATACATCCACAGAAGCACAAAACTACTCAAGTTTTCAGAAGTTTGTTATCTCCACAGGATCCAGAGTACTAGGA
Organism: Odontophorus gujanensis; assembly: GCA_013399175.1. Classification (NCBI taxonomy): domain Eukaryota; kingdom Metazoa; phylum Chordata; class Aves; order Galliformes; family Odontophoridae; genus Odontophorus; species Odontophorus gujanensis. The sequence goes on from VXAB01011505.1 coordinate 169,184, forward strand.
AAAAAGATAACTTCAGCTCTACAGGAGATGCTTAACTAGACAGAAGAGACCTACCAAGGCAGTAATGTCCCACTGATTTCAGTATTAGTGTTGTTAGATGTAGTCTGGCCCCTGCTTACCTCTGTGGGAACCTTCACACTGTGTTCCCAGCAGCCCCATCTCACAGAGCTACTTTTAGAACTCACCAGGCACAATGCACTTTCAGGCAATGCCATGCCATATTAAGTTCTTCCATAAACTCAGACCAACTACAAAACTCTAGATACAAACGTGCAGTAAAGCCTTGCAGAACACAAGCTCAGGTCTAGCACTACTAAAATTTAAGAGGTATGAAAGCCCTAGGAGCCAAAAAAATCAATTAAGTAAAATAAAGCATCTGAAATGTTTTCTACTGCATATTGTATCATCTATTTCTGATTTTCCTCAACACACAGTAAACCCTTTTCACCATTTCTTCAGAACATCTAGATTGTAGGAGGCCTCGAGTATCCTGGTCAACTGGAAGGTATCTGTGATTCTATAATTCTGTGATGCAGAACTGGATGTATTACTATCCCATAACTAGTAAGTCACAGATAACTGAGAATAAACAGTATGTGCTGCTAAGAAGTGATTTTCTGTCTTCACAGAGAAGCAAAAGGTTCTGGTATCTATATAACGCAGCCTGTGACAGGTGCTCAACATGAGTAATGGAGAACAAAAAAAAAAAATCAGAAAATATGAACTATGGAACATACACCTATTCTTCATGTCACCCTTGTAGACATATACAACAGAAACATCTCTCCAGCCAAAAAGATAAAATTTCCTTATAGGAAATGTCAACATTAGAATTCACAGAGAAGCATAACTCATCTACAGCAATCAAAGCTGGGAATTATTTCCTCATTAAATGCCTTTAGGGTTAAACATATAGGTTAAATAAATCCTGGAAGGACAGCAGATGTGAGGTTACCCCACAGAACTGTTCAGATGGGAAATCTCTGAAAAATAACGACGTGTTACTAGAAACACTATACCCATCAGCTGGGAGTCATAAATGCACCTACAGCAAGGACAGCTGTACTCTTAAGTCACAAGAGTCACATGCCCTTGAACACAGACATGAGCTCTTCCACCTCCCTAATCAACTCTTACACTGACCAATCATTCTGTCACATTAATTACCTGGACCTCTAAAGATGCCTGCTTGGCATTCTCTTTTATAAAGAACTAACAAGCAGTAGCACAAAGACACTGTGTTTTAAGACGCTGTGTATTAGTGATATCTCTTGGATCTGAAATGATTACCTTCTCTCCCAACCAATGTGAAGGTCTGCATTCAGCCACCATCATAACCAAAAGGAACTATAAAATACATAAAAAAAACTATAAAAGGGACTATAAAATTAAAAGAATCTCTTAAAAATATAATCTGTCCTCTTGAAGCTAAAGCAAACCTTCACTTTAAAGAACAAGCATGTTTTGAAAGTAAGGCCCTAATATATAATCCATTGGCACCAGGGGATTAATCAATCCTGTCACAAAATTCAAACTTCCAGGCAACAAGATACCAAGGCACAAGACAGACTGACAAAAGATAAGCTCATCCAAAGCTGATGTGTACCACTGAATCAAAGACTAATGCATCAAGCAGAACTGGAAACTCATGGAAAATGTGTAAACAGTCCTTAATTGTCTTTCTTTTTTCGTTTGTTTGTTTTACCATAATCCAGTCTGATGAAACCAAAGCAATTTAAAACACACAGAAAAAAAAGAAAACAAAATGGCTCAAGCTAGACTTTCAACCTATCTTAATTTGAGACATTTATCTCATTCTTTCCCAGACACCTAATTCCTATTTTATTCTCAAATGCAGTACAGAAAAAATTAAAACAACAGTTCTGAAACTAAAATGCGGTTTGAAAACAAGCGAAGACCACTATCCTGTTCAATGAAAAGGAGGTAGCTTACATTAACTTTTAGGTACATGTGTTTACAATCTGTATCATGACTCACCTCTCTCCCTTTATGCGTCACCAAAGCAGCCAAAGGCTTGGCATAGAATCTGCTATAGGAAAATCCTAGGCAGCCATACATACTGTTAGCCGTGAGCTTCAAAGCTTTCTGTCTGATATCGTACTGAAAAGAAACATAACCAGCAAAAATGATATAACCAGAGCCAACAGAGAGTAGAACTTAATCTTCGAAATTACATTCACAGCTTTTTATATAGTCTGCAGCAATGATGGGCTCCAAGAAAAGCACATTACAATCACTGCTCACTACTAATCATCCCTATTCTGCAAGGCTGATCAGTGCATTTAAGGGGAGTGGAAGGAAAAAATCAAAGGAGTTCCATAAAACACACCTGTAAATAAAGGTCAGGATTTAAATCTGGCTGTTTCATTAACTGCTTAACTTGGCGCCTTCTCTCCACAAGTTTCCTGATTTCTTTTGGCAGAATTCCCATTTCCAGAGAAGGGTCCGGAAGCTCTGGAATTTCTTCCTCTTCTTCAACCTGTCAAATGATCATCAGTGCTTATCATTTTGTGCTTGACTGTTAGGTTTTAATGCGCTATGTGAAAAGCTTTGGTGGAGGGAGACAACACAGCTCATATCTGCTTGTATCTACTAGCATGCAAGAGCACCCAGGCCCATGCCTGTTTACAACAACAGGCATGAAAGGGCTGTTTTCTGTACTGTTTGACTACATCACTTAGTCCCTGCTGAGGCCAGGGACTAAGCCTGTCTCTGTCCAAGGAAATCCAACAGAAACGCGGATCAGTAGCAGTAAGAATTTTATTTTTTTTTAAATATATACTTTTATATATAGGAGTGTGTGAAAGTTGGTAAGAGTACGCACACTTTCCCTGATGAACTAATACAACTTTTTTTATTCTCTCCTAAGTATTTTTGGTGTTCTGAACTGTAAGATGGAGCACGTGACCTGAGGAACTGATACCAAATACTGCAATTGACAAAACAGAAATTGACAGTAATAACAGAATGTAAACCCCACCCCAAGCAACTCTAACACAGCAAAAGAACAACCCGACAGAAAGCACACATTCTTCCTATTAGTATATTTGAAGAAATGATCACTCAGCAAAAGTGCAAAGATATTTCAAGCGCAATGGAAGAGAAGGAAACACACAATGCGTAACAGAAACACTATAAAGGCTGACACTCTAGTAAAGCAGATTAGAAAGAAACTTAACAAGAAACGACATTAAAGCTTGATTCAATATCATGCCATGAGAGAAATCAAAATCAGTTGTTTCAATTAGCACACTTAAAAAGGGATAAATTCACAGGAATTTTGGAGAAATTTAATGAAAGAACTCCACACGCTTCTCTCCTCATTTCTGCAGTGGTACTGGTACTTTATTTGTTACAAGACTATGTCTCATAACTACTTATGGACAACACACTTATTCCAGCTGGTGAGCCAATCTCAGTTAAAAATAAAAACCTCAGGTTTAACCTTTAGACCTGACAAGCTCATTGCCTCAGTTTACAGTACAGCTCCACCAACAACTGTGCCAGCACAGCTGAGGAAAGGAGAATAAGCAGCCATGGACAGGCCATGGCCAACACAGCTGCTGAGAAAACAGTACATAGAAGGACTCCTTCAGGAGGTTCTTCAGTTGCATTTAATACGGTTTAATGCTTTCTTAAATAGTGTGAATTTCAGCAAAGCTGGTCTTGCAGTTGACATACTCACAGTTGCGCTCCTTGACACACATCCCCAAGACATAGTTATAGCTGCCCTGGAGTCTAATAGAAGGTTGCTTTATTGCAGCCCTTCCTCAAGCATGAGACTTGTACCCCCTTCACAAAGGTATGTTTTTATGAAGTCAACAGCAACAGAACTTTCAGGAGCTTCTATCAAGGTATGAAGAAATTGGACAGTGGGCTGCGAAACTGCTAGGAGGACATGGATCTGAAAAGGATCAGTGGTGCCCAACTGAAAATCCAGCTTCATGAGGATACCAAATTAGAAAATGATAGATTTTATTTAGATGGGAGCGAACTTATAAAGACAGTAAAGAAGTATTACTGAAATGAAGATGGCATATACTAAATGAAAGCAGTGACAAGTTAAAGCACACAAACCTCCGCCCTTTTCTGTGCTTCTGATGACAGTCGCTGCACTGTGGTAAAGCAGATGTTAAACTCCTGGATAATTGACGGGTACAAGCTGTTGAAGTCGAGAAGCAAAATAAACTTGTCATAAAAACCTAAAACAGAGTTTAAAACAAAAGGCATGATTATCCAGTCTCGCTGAGAACTTCATCCAACTCCAAATTAATATGCAAGTGACAGTAATACGTTATATCTCATTCTGTAGTGTATTTCCATACCACAAATCCCTTGCAATAGCTGTTGAGATGTACCACTGTCCATTGCACACAGCTGTCAGAAGTGGAACGATCCAACTCTATTAACTCATCAGAGTTGAACAGATAGCTTCTGTGTTACTATAGGACACTTGTACAGTTTTTCCCCCACACAGAAGAGAAACTGGAAGAAAACTTACGTGTCCATTAGAAATGTATATACAGATACACACATCTGAATTTCTCACAAGAGCTTAATCTTCTTACAAAAAGCTAAGAAAATGTTTCCCAAGAGTTATTCCCAAAATCTGTTTTCCCAAAATCTATGCTGGGAATTGTATTATATTCAAAAAGAAACAACAAACTGACAACAAACTCCTGCAAGGTGCATGCGTTGTCCATTGCAGTCTCTCTACATTAATACATCCTAACTGTCTCTAACTTCACTGAAGACAGGAAATTGCCACATCTTACCGACTTTGGGATCCAAGACTAAGCCCCCAGCATATGCTGCTTTCTTTTTGCCTGTCTTTGATTTATTCTGATCTTCAAAATCTTCATCTTCATCCACCTATATTTGACATTTTAAAAAGTCATTATCTAGTCTCTACTGTTAGAGGAGTTATTTTTGGCAAATCAAATACAAAATTGCGTGCCACTGCATACAGTTCCCTTTAAAATATGCTCAAAACACCGTTTTCATCATGACCTTTATTAAAGCTTTCTAGATCTCAAAACAACATTCAAGCCAACTTACATGGGAACAAATTGATCACATTCTGAAATCTCAATGCACTGACCAATAAATATATAGATGTCGCCATAAATATATTTACAATGGCATTATTCGGATAATTTTTTCTTCAACACCCTTCAATCTTTCACCTGCACTCTCAAATCATCCACAAATCATGCTCTGAAGAACTGTTTATCAATAAAAGTTTTCCTTAACTATAGAGTAAGAGAACATCAACTGATCAATGCAGTCTCTCTTCCTTAATATTTTTCTACAGCCAAGTATTTGGCTCATTTCAAACTGAAAGATGAACTGAGTTTCTATAGATTTGTGATACACTGAGAAAGGTGATGAAATGCACCCCTCAAACAAACATTTCTCCATCATCAACTCAGCAAAAACCTTTTTTGAATTAATTGTAGGTTGTAAAGCTGTCATATCTAAAATGGGCTGTTTGTGCAATGTCCACAATGAGCAATAGTCAAAAGAATGCTTTTTTTAATTATTATTATTATATATTTTGTTAAGAATTCTCAAAGAAAAAAAAAACTCAACCCACCAGCTTCTGGAGAGGCTTTTTAAAAATTTGTTTGTCCGGGACTATGTAGTCCTTTTCATAAAAGGCATGAAGCAGCAAGAACTCATTACGTTCAGAACGTCCACCCATCATTGTCCTCGACTACAGAAAGGGAGAAAAAAATTGAATTCATAGCAAAGCATAGAAAACAAACACTGATGTGCAAATGTAAATTACGAAATTTCTTTCGACTATTCTAAGTGCACCTAGCATTACTATTACGCTGTATCATTAGTACAGACAAAGCAAAAATGCAATCTTTTTATGGAAGTTTTAGTACTGGACTAGATTATCAAACTCTCACTTGCTACAACAAAAAACACTATTATATATAACTGAATTAGAGTTTATAACTGAAAATTAGCAAGTAAACAGGAAATTAAAAAAATAAAAATAGCACTATCTTTGTGGAAGAAAAGAGGAGGAAAAAAAGTCACACAACCGTACCATAACATTTCCAGAGATGTTTGTAATCTGAAGGGCTAGAGGCAGAACATTCAGCTCACACATGATATGGAGAATGAACTTGGCATCTGTCCAGGTGTTTTCCAGCATGTACAGTAAGTGAGGAGAATCACTAGAAAAAGAAGTGGAATGTCCTGTTAAAGTAAAATCAGGCTTGTATACTGCACAGAACAAACCTGGTACTTTTAGGACACCTGCTTTGAATTAAATAATAATTCTACTTAACTTTTAATGAAAAAATAATACTTAAGAATACACAGCTTGCATACCCTATTAGTGTATCTGAAGTCAAGTCTCACAAATCAATTTGCACTGCACACAGAATTGAAGAATAACAATGGTTAGAAAAGACCTCCAAGATGAAGTAGTCCAACCATCCACCTACCACCAATATTTCCCCACTAACCACGTCCCTTTGTACCACACCCACACAGTTCTTGAACACCTCCAAGGACAGTGACTCCTCCACCTCCCCGGGCAGCCTGTGCCACTGCCTCACCACTCCTTCAGAGAAGAGATTTTTCCATAGTCTCCAACTTGAACCTCCCCTGGTGCAACTTGAGGCCATTTCCTCTTATCATATCACTGTCACTGACCCCAACCACAACCTCACCACAATCTCTTTTCAGGCACTTGAAGGAAGCAACAAGGTCTCCCCTGAGCCTCCTCTTCTCCAGACTGAACAATCCCAGTTCCCTCAGTCGCTCGCCATAAGTCCTGTGCTCCAGACCCCCCTCACAGCTTCACTGCCCTTGTCCGGACACACTCCAGGGCCTCAATGTCCTTCTTGTAGAAAGGGGCCCAAAACTGAACACAGCACGTGAGGTGTGGCCTTGCCAGAGCTGAGTATAGAGAGATGATCACTTCTCTGCTCCTTGCTGATACAAGCCAGGATGTCATTGGCCTTCTTGTCTACATGAGCACACTGCTGGCTCACATTCAGCTNCTACATGAGCACACTGCTGGCTCACATT
>VXAB01011506.1:9408-26327 GCA_013399175.1 Odontophorus gujanensis
AGGGGAGGCACGGGCAGACAACAACAAGCATAGGCAGCACTGCCTGCTCCATCACAGTCCTGCAGCTGAGGAGTGCTGCCACAGCAGTGCAGACTGTGCTGACCCAGCCAGGACCAGGTAAGTGCACTGGGAGCTCCAAGCACTGCCTTTGCCTGCAACCACTTCAGAAGGACTGCCACACCAGCACTGCTCCCGAGACAAGCCCATATGCAGCAGAAAATGCAGGGCTGACCAACAGCTAACAAGACAGGAAGGTCTCCATTCCTCCCCAGCTCACTGCCCAAGCAATATGTAACCAGTAGCACACTGCTCCTCACCCCCCTGCAGCAGAGCATCACGCACTGCATCTGCTGTGCCACAGCTGCACTGCATGGACAGATACAGCTCATGCCACCTTCAGAAGGCACAGGGCAGGAGATCCCTGCAGCCTGGACCTTCTCCTGCCTTCCCACAGCACATCCACAGCCCAGAGGATGTGAGACAGCAGCAGCTTCAGCAGGAAGGCAGCCGTGCAGCGAGCACACCTCAGCCCTGGATCCTGGGGCTTCATTAGCTTTAGCACCACGTATAGCTGCCACACAGGGAAGGTGGAGAGAAGAGAATAGGAAGGTGCACCTAGAAGTGGCTGGAGAGGGATGCAGTGCTCAGACACAGCTCACAGCACTGCTCGTGGCAGGTAGAGCTGCAGCCCTTGGAGACAGTTCAGGACAGCAGAGATGAAGGATCCTGCTGGGCTCCCAGTGCACAGCTGGACATGCAGCAGCACAGCAGCAGTAGTAGAACACGGCTGGAGATCCTCTCCAAACAACGAGCAAACCTCCAGCAACATGCAGAGCTCTCCACTCTGCCCAAATGTGCCCTTACCCAGAAGCTGGGTGGGACAGCTCTGCCGTCTCTTGAATGCAGCAATGACAGCAGAGAACAGGAGCCCAGCATGGGGCCCAGCACCACCCACACTCACCAGCTGCTCCAGTCACAAGGGAGTAGCTGAGGCCATGTGCAAGCAGAAGCACAGCAGCTCGGGGGACCACACTCATGGCAGCACAGAGCAGAGCACCATCCCTGAGCACGGGCAGGCAGCACATCAGTCCAGACACCCTTTTCTGGGAGATGGAGCAGCAAAATTCTGCAGTTATTTACCAGCAAATTCTTGTCTCATACTGCCTGCAGCTCAGCACGTGGCATGTAACCACAGCTCACCTGTTAAACAGGATACAAAGCCACTTAATGCTCCCCTTCCTGGAACATGGAACCAGCTAGCACTGCTGTCTGGAATATGGAGGCAACACAAGCATGACAACATTGCTGCAAAGCTTTAAGAAGGTTCATAATCACCAGGCCTAGGGCTAAGATATGAGCTCAGGCTCTCTGGAGCTCACTTTCTCTACTGGATATTGTAAGACAGAATGAGGCAAATAGTGTTTCTTTGTTTTTTTTTCCCCCTTTTATGAACTTCTCAAAATCCAGAAAGGAAGGAGGCACGAGATATTGCCAACCCCAGAGAAGGGCAAAAGGCAAGGACCTCCCATACCAGCATCTAGCATCCCACACACTGCCTCTGACAACCCACCTCAGTGGCACACCAACCATAACCACAGTGCCAAGCCCAAGCACCCACCTACATGTCCACATCTTCCCATGGTTCCTCCCTCGCTTCCAAGAGGCATATTAAGAGCATCTCTGTGAGCTGGACAGCAGCACAGCCAGGGCATCTGCCAGCTTCCACCCTATGGGGAGTGAGTCCTCTACACATTGAGCACAACAGGGACCACCATTCCCTCTGTACCACTACAGTACCACTGCCACCATGAACAAGTGTCTTCGGTTGCAATACATTACTTGCACTGTAAAGTTCATAAGGAACACGGGTGAGAGCAAAGGTGTAGGATGCCAAATCATGTCAAGAGCAGCCACGGTCGTAGTCACTTCACTGCAAGTCCCCACTCCATAGCAGATCCCATTTAAGGTCCAACATTCTGCTGAAACAAAGCTGGACATTATGTCTGAATGATGTGGTGCCACAGAGAGCAACTGCAGGTTAGAGAGATTGTCAGCACTGCAAGCTCAGGAATGCCCCATAGCATCCCTCTGCTGGAATGCATTCATGCATGAGGCATTCTCTAATCTGGTGCCCTTTCCAGAATCTCAATGCATTTTACCAATCAAGTAATAGAGAAAAGGCTGGAGATATTGATCTGGGTGGCACACAGCATAAACGTGTGTAAAAATGCTGGAGATAAGTGCCCAAGGGATTCAAAACCATAGCAGCTTTTTCATTTACACAGTGAAAGGCCTTTGTAAAGCAGATGAACTGATCCCAAGCTCAGGAGTGCACAAAGCAACACTGATGGCAAGGTGCATTTCTGCACTTCTGCCCTGAGCCTCTGCTTTCCTTCTCAGGTGAACCTGCACACACACAGTTCAGGTGAAGTTGTTTTTTCAAAGGAATTTCTGCTTCGACAATGCCCAGGACCGTGTGACTAAACATCCATTTTCTCCCTCCTTTTTAAGTTCAGTTTAATTATTGTCCCCTTTGATGCTACCTAGAGAAATTCCAATAGAAGAGTGCAGCAACTGTCAGAGCAGGAGCTATTCACAACCTCTTGGCTTCACATGCTCAGCCACTTTCTGCTATCAGACACACTGGGAGGAACAGTATTTGTTAAAGCTCTCACACAAGCAGAGTTTGGAACAACGTATTTTCAAAGTTCAGGATTTTTTTTTTTCTATTTTTTTTTTTTNAGAGTTTGATACGCACCTGAGGCATATGGCCTGTCTTTTTTTTTAGAGAAAAACAAAAGCTCTGAATAAGAAAATCACCGTCTAATTCAGGGAACATAGAGAACAAGAGCAGCTCTAGAGGAGCTGGCCATTGCCTCTGACTATCTATGCAGCATCCCTTTTGCTGCAGTGCTGTGATTTACCCCTAGCTCTTCATACTGCTAGTTCTAATTTAAAATTTGGGTTTTTTTTTTTTTTTTTTTTTTTTTTTTTTTTTTCTTTCCTCCAAATCATCTTTGGTCCGAGTTTCAAAGAAATTTTAATTGCAAAGAAAATCTCAAAGTCTGCCTTAGGGAAGAGGGTTTTACAGCCATAACGGTTTCGCTCTGCAGCAATTCTTTTCCAAAACGGAATTTTCATGCCTTGTCTACGTGAATACAATACTTTTAATTTGCCTTTAAAAACAAACTCAGAGGAGGTGAAAGCAAAGGCAGCTTCCCGCAGCCCTGACTACATACACAATCTCTGCCCACGTCTGAGAGAAACTGACTCCAAGCCAGAAGGAGAGGAAAACGTGGAGTGGCTCTGAGCCTGGAGCACAGCTGGCAGCACTGTGCCCCCCCCCAGCACCCTGCAGGTGAGGAGCCAGCAGCATGGCTAGTCTTCCCTTCACATAACAAAGCTGTCTGCCAGCACCCACCAGCTGCTTCGGCAGAGGAAGAATTACAGAACAATTAAGGTTAGGAAAGATCTCTAAGGCCATCAAGTTCAACTGTCCACCTAGCACCAACGTTGCCCACTAGCCACAGAATCACAGAATTGTAGGGGTTGGAAGGGACCTCCAGAGATCATGGAGTCCAACCCCCTGCCAAAGCAGCTCCCAGGTTGCACATGTAGATGTCCAGCCAGGTTTTGAAGACCACATCCCTCAGTACTGTATCTACACTGCCCTTAAACATCCCCAGGGACAGTGACGCCACCACTCCCCAGGCAGCTGTGCCCATTTCTTCTCTTTCAGAGAAGAAATCCTTCCTGATAACCAGCCCACACCTCCCCTGGCACAACTTGAGGCTGTTCCTTCTATTCCCATTGCAGGTTTCCAAAGGCTTGTGGAGCACGAGAATCAGTCCTCAGTGGCTGATGGGAGACAAAACCAAGAGGGCAAACAAACATAAAAAAAACAAACAAACCTAAAAAGACATATTTCACTGCCACAAGTCCAAATCTGACAAAGATCTGACAAATCTGACAAAGAAAGGGGAAAAAGCAAGCAGCAAATTCAATCGTGACCTGCCAGAAAGTGCCAAGGGGGCTCACGTAAGAAGCAAAACCCATAAAGGAGAGATTATCCCAGTCAAGGCTATCGCAAGGAACTTCTGAAGGGTTGGATTGAGCCAGGGGACTGGCCAAACTGCAACTGAAAGGCAGGGCCAAATTGGCTTTAATGCAGAGATGAAGCTGAAAGAGAGCACATGAAGGAGATGCTTGTCTCTAGCTGGGAAGAGAAACAAGGTGACATAGCTGTTCCTGCCCATAGCACTGGACATTAACCCACCACTCCTTCAGCCCCTGAAAACCAGCAGAGGAGAAAGGAACAGCCCCAGTGCTGGGCTGCCCAGCACAGGGTGAGAGGAATGAAGGCTGACAGCCCCGACAAGTGGGCACCCAGATAGGAGCTAAAGGACAGATTAAAATAAAAGACACAAAATGGAATTCTTAGACTTTGACAAATGTGGAGGGAATTGGGTACTTTTAATCAAATGTTTGGCAGATGTATGAATTATTTATCACTCAATATTGTGTGGTTAAATAGAAAATAGAGGATGTTCACAGTTTTCTTACCTGCAACTCTCTACCTCCCGTGCAAGTCTTCCCCTATTCCTACAGGAACAGCACGTGGGCATTACTGAGCCAGAAGGGCTTCAAGCAGCTCCCTTCCATTTACTGCTCAGGATCTGAGGACAGGTTCAGTCCTTAAATAAATGCTACAGCAGACACACATCACTCTTGGGAAGGTCTTGCTGCTGCCAACTCTTCTTCCCTATGTATTTTTTTTTTCTCAATAAGGGCAGTGAGGCAGTGGCACAGGCTGCCCAGAGATGAGGTAGGTGCCCCGTCCCTGCAGACACTCAGGTCAGGCTGGGAAGGCTCTGAGCACTGATGGAGCTGTGGGTGTCCCTGCTCACTGCAGGAGGACAGACTACATCACCTTTAAGGGTCCCTTCCAACTCAGCCCATTCTATTATTCTCTTTGATGTTCTTGGCAATTTTGTCCCTGGAAACCTCATTGTCCTTATGATAGGATGCACATAACCTCCTTCCAGCACACATAACACCAGGGAAGCCCCTTCCCAACCCAACACAGCACTGTTCTGAGATGGTGAGACCAAGGGCAGCACAGGGTCACCCAGACTGAAGCCAGGAGGACACAAGGGAGACAGAGAGCAGCAAAAAGCAGGACAAGACTTGGGGGAGTTGCACCACAGGGCTCACGCCTGCAGCTTTGACAGTGCTTTCCGCCCATGTAATAGGATGATCAGCTGCACGCAGCCCAGATCAGAAGAAGGCACCGACTTTGTTGCTGGCACCTCAGGCCGAAAGCAGCCTGTGAAGATGCAAGTGACTTCCTCAGCACCTCAGGACAAGCTCTGCAGCAGTAAACAGCTGTCAGGAAGATGGAAGAATGAGAGTAATTAGTCTCTTTAACGCCAATTTCAGCCTGATCTTTCACACTTAAGAAAACTGTTCCAATGCTTTTCTTATTTTCAGAGGAGCTCATTAAATAAGAATTAGAAGCAAGATAGTATAAAAGATAAGAACATTATTTCTGCAACAATAAACCTGCCAAAATCCACTGCTTTGCAGCTGCAATCCACAGCCCCCCAGGCTGCCCCTGGAACTTCTGTCTGTGGGATGCACCAGACTGGTACCATCACCATCACACTGCCACGTGGGCTGTACCACCTCAAGTCAGAGTGTATTGGTACAGAGAAGGGACTGAGGCCCAAACCCTTCTGCTCTCCAGAAGCTGCTAAGCAACCACAGCAGTGAAAGGAATCTCAGTACTGCACCAGTTCGGGAACCTGGAGGTGAAGACTGCACAGTCTCACCCCTCAAAGGGGAAGAAAATATGTTTTGTTAAGATGCGGCATTGCTCAGAAAAATCCAGAATTGGCAAGAATCCCTGGTGGCTGAGTCACCTCCTCGGGAAGTGCATCTTGGCCATTAGGACTGCAGAAGCCTAACCTGAAAGTTGGCTTCTCCTGGAAGAGCACAGCAGGGGTTGAACCACCACCACTCTTCTCCTCTCCACCCTCCAGGTGCACAGCTGAAGGCAGAGGTGCCCCAGAAACACTACTGTCCAAGTAAAAGCCAAGAAATGAGCAGAGAGGGCAGAAAGCCCTTTCCTTGGAGGAGACATGTCCCTCAGATGTGTGTCTGAGTCAGGGAAGAAACACAGTCCTACTACAGACAAAAAAAAAAAAATAAAAATCATACTAAGGCAAAATCAGAAGCTTTTGGCATCTTGTCTGGTAGAATCAAATTTTTATATCCTTCCATGCCCAATAAATTCTGTTCACAAAGAACAAGAAGAAAAAAAAGAAGAAGTAAAAGCCTTAATAAATGCTGGAAGAGCAGGGAGCTCGCACCGACTCCCAGCCCAGCGTCGCTCCTGGATAATCTAGGCAATAGTTTATTTTTCTCTCCAGTATCATTTTCCCAGCTTGATCTCTACTGTCGCAGTATGATGGTTTCACCCCATTAGCCTTGCTTAAAAAAGTGATCCCAGGACTGTGAGTGTTATTGCCCACATAAATCAGGAGGCTTTGAATACGGAGCACCTTTAAATAAACAGCTGATGGAAGTGAAGTTCCGGGATCATTATTAATAGCTTTTCATTTCTGTGTCCGCTGTGCTGTGACATTCTTTCCCAGCAGAAAGCCTCCGCTTCCTATCCCCAGTACATCTGATCCCATGAGTCCTCCAGTCGGAATGAATGACTGTACCTTTGTGTTAATTGCATAGCCCATTCCACAAACTGAATACTAATATTAACTAGCAATAGGAGGAGGTTTTGCAGCGCGGGAGTAAGAGGACGGTTTGAAGGCAGGCACACCAGCCCCACTGCCTTCCTGTGTGTGCAGAAGTGCTTGCCCTCACTTCCCCATAAGTAAGGGCATATGCTACACACAGGCAAGCTTCACAATGGGTCACAAGAGCCCACTCCATTCCCAGACCACTTGCCCAGGGAGCATGCCTTGCACTGGTGGGACAGACACCCTGCCCTGCTTCTCATGTGCTGTCCCAGACAGAATGATGGCTGTCACTCCACTCACTGCACACAGCTCCTGGCCAAGACCAAAGGTACACAGACCCACAGAGGCAGCCACTCCAAAACAGCCCTGTTGGTACTTACAGGCGCTTCTCAAAGGCTTCACCTGGCCAGATCCAGCCTTTTTTCAGCAGCATGCCTCATCCACAGAGGGAACGCTCTCCTCCCTCCACCTTTGGCAATGAGTTCTTCTGACAGCTGCAGGCAGGTGCACAGCAGCCCAGAGCAGATGGGAGCTCCAATTGCCACGGGCAGATCTAATGTCAGCTTCTGGAGGAAGGCAAATCACCACCACACCTCTCTCCTGGGGTGATGAGCCCAGGGTGAGACCTCACCAAGAGGGACCTTGGCCACCTGTTCTGGGAGCAGACTTTCTCCTGGAGAAAGTGGAGGGTAAGCAAATCTGCCAAGGTGACCTGCTGCTTCAGCAACCTTTGCAGACCACCACAAACCCCAGGACCAAGTGAGGGCTCTTGGTTTTACTGCCTATTGCTTGCTCTTTCCCAGATCCAGGTATCAGAAAGGAGGTTCAGGACACAGGAGCTGACACAGGCACAGCAAAAGGTTCTTCTGCCAGAGCCAGAACAGAAGGAAGCATCTGAAAACTGTGAAGTGTGGCTGAACAAAGCTGAAAGAGATCACTACAGACAGAACACACATTTCTCAGAGGGCTCTAAGTGTGTTAAATCTGTTTTCTGACTTCAGAATCCTTTCCTAGTTCAAGTCTGAATCACTGACACATCATGATGGACTGGCACAGCAGAGCCTCATCTCTCTGAGAAATCAAAAAGAATACCTTGGCTTTCTGGATATGATTTGGCAAGCTGGAGACAGTACCCACCTTCCTTCTGTGAGGAACTCTGACCACTTTGTCAGGTGAGAAATAAAAACTGAATTCCTCCTCCCCCATCTCCAGAGCTGTGCTTGCAGAACGTGGCCCAGCATCCAGCAGTCACACAGACCTGCCAGCAGAGGAAGGGCAGCAGGCACAGTGAGCACAGCGTGGCACTGGGAGTGCTGCTTTCCACCTTCAGCATCCCACTGAAGTTTATCAGCTCTCAGCAGAGGCCAAGCTTCAGAAACATTCTCCTTTTCAACTGCAAGCTCAGCTCATATAAACGCAGTAGATTCGAATGGCATCCACAGGTAGCTTTGGTTTTGTGTGACTACCCATCCAACATCACGCTGAGGATGGGACAGACTGGGAGCTCTGGGAACGAGCACTGGGCTCAACACAAGTAAAGAAAGGAGATTAATTGGTCAATCCATCAACCAGGCCTAAGGGTTCAGGGCTTCGGTGCTGAACTCTGTCAAACAGGAGACTCATATCCTCCCTTCCAACATCCCAGGACAGACACAGGGCACACACAGGGCTTTGCACAGATCACATGTCAGCACTGAGCCCTTCGCCTCCACCAGTCCAGGAGACAGGGAGACTGTGGGAATCTGCTCTCTCCAGCACGCAAGCTTTGAAGGGTCTTTCCTGATGTATCTGCACAAAGCGGGGACCTTGAGGCCTTGCATGTACATTCTAACGTTATTATTATCAAAAGAAATAAAGAGGGACATGGTGAGGTGAGAGGCAACAAAGCAGCCCAGGCAACAAAGGGAGACAGAGAGAGAGATTACAGTAGCAACAGGGAAGACAGAAAAGCAAATGGACAAAGTGCATGTGAAAGAATAGAGCCAAGGAGAGATACGCATCCACGTGAGCAAGCAAGATCGTGTTGGAACACGTGAGCATGTAATGCACACAGGAGGGGGCACGGAAACCCACGTGGGCAGGTGCAGCCCTGCACAGCCCTGAGCCCTTCAGACCCTCTGTGGGCTTGCAGCATTGCCCCTTGCACACACAGGATGCTGCGACCACTTCACTCCATCCAGCACAGACCCCACAGCTGTCCCATGGCCCTGACAATCCTCACAGCCAAAAGCTGTAACTCGGGCTCAGTGCTCATGCCAGCAGTGCCTGCCCCCTCCCCAGAGCTCCGTGCTGGAAAGGGGGAGAGTGGCAGCACATAGACACTTCCCATTGCCCACATGCAAACACGGCTCGCCCCAGCTTTGTCATTCTCACACACTGCATGTTTGCTTCCTGCTGTCTTTATCATTACATGGCAGACCCTTGCTCTCTCTCCCCTTGTTCCCTGAGCTGTTTTGCTTCCCCCTCCTCCTCCACAGTCCTCTTTAGCTTTTTTTTCATGACGATCATGTCAGAATTCATGCGCAAAGCCCCAGAGCCCTTAGTGTGTACCTAAACAGGGAAAGGGTCACCTGGAGCCCAGCGTCCCAGTGCCAAAGTGCTGGAATTCCCACCTGCTCCCCCAGCCCCACTCCAGTAGGGCAGTGCAAGAAGCAGAAAAGTCCTTGACTCAGCATAAGCACCGATCTGCAACAACTGAAAACATCAGTGTTATCACCATCATTTTCATCAAAAATCCAAAGCACAGAAGACTCTACAAAGAGAATTAACTCTCTCCCTTCCAGTAGCGCGATATGCCACCACTCCAGCTGCGCTGTGCTGCTCTCCTTTATGCACAGTAGGATGGTTGCCCCCAAACCCCCATCACTCCTAACACCGAGGGAGGTGAACGCTGAGCTCTGTAAGTGTGGCTGAAGCCAACCAGGAGCAGTAGCACACAGATGTGCTTCCTTGCTCTCTCCAAATAACCACCTCCTCAGGTTGCTGGGTTAGCACAGCCAAAAAGCCATTCTCCCCTGGTGGTGCACACGGAGCTGTTCCCATCTCCTGCCCCCTACCCATCGTGGCCTCATGGTGAATTGACACCAAAACTTACACCTGAACGTGCAGCACAATTCAATAATGAGTCCCAGCTACCTTGAGCAGTGCTGACAGTGGTCCTTTGAGAGGTTCATGAATAACCCAGGCACAGGTGCTGGGTCTGCCCAGGCCCCAGCCCTTGGTGGGAACACCAAATGCTCAGGAGACAGCTGCTCGTTTTGGTGCACGGATAGATCTCACCCACCAGACACAAAAGGAGAAAGAAAAGCTGGTACTGCTAGTTCTAAATATACTTGGGAGGCACCAGATAGCACAGCGATGGAGCAGATAAGAGAAAAAAAAGATAGAGATGAGTCTTGGTGCCATCCTTTGAGCTCTCACAAGGGAAATGCATGTGCTGCCTTGTGGCAGCCAGGACCAGGCAGCGTGCTCCCAGCCCTGAGCCCAGCTCAGCTGTGCTCCAAAGCAAGGGCCTTCCAGCCTGCTGCTTCACAGCCCCTCCTTCTCATTGCTATTTTGCAGCAGACAGCTTTTCACAACCAGGACGGCGCTTGGCATGAACAATACAGACCCAGCTGCAGATTTTCTGGTTCTTGGACAGCAAAAGGCTCAGAAAAGGCCTTCCCTGCAGCATCAAGCTGGACTGAAGTCTGTACCCAGGAACCAAAGAGGGACATTCAGCAGTGCCCACAGACCCCCGAGGGCGGTCACAGGTCAGATCCTGTCTGTCCAGCTCAACAACAGCAATAAACTGAGGTTAATTTGCAACAGCTGAGGTAGCTCACTGCCCTGCTCTAGGGCTTGTTTTTTGGCACTCAGTTTCTCCCTGTCTTATCAAAACAGATATATGACTGGCAGCAGCACAGGCAGTCCCAGACGTGCTTTTGCCATCAGACCTACAGGGCACAGGCCAAGTCTCCTACTGTGCTAACCAAGTTAACAAGGGCTCTTTGGCAGAAGGCACCAAGCAACTTCCTACCCTGCAGGCACTCCGAAGAGTCGTGCAGTAAGAAGTGTTTAGGAGTCCCAAAACACGTGGCAGCATCACCACTGGCCGCGTGCACAGCCAGAGCAGAGGAAGACAGATCAAACCTTTTCCCAGCCCGTTAACCAGAAAGCAGCAGCCCCAGCACAGTGAGAAGCCACCACAGTGCTTCCACAATCCTTTGAGCCTTTCAGTCCCGTGGTGTGAGCCCACATCTGTCATGGAGCAGCTCAGAACCACCAGCTCGCCCAGATGGGGTCACCTCCCAGGGCAGCACCCACCGCCCACCTGTAACTCATGGAATTATGTGGGTGCCCAGGATGCAATACCAGGTGTAACCTAAACCACTGGTCCCAGACACTTGTACAAAAATGCCAACAGCTTTTTCAAAGCTTGTAAATACTCACCTGCAGCTGCTTCTCCACCCAGAGATGACTCTGCGCTTGCATTTCACTTCATGCCTTGATGGCGGGACAGCACCAAGGAAGAAAGCAGCACCAGCTGCCGGCACAGCATGCAGGACAAGGCAGGACACAGGGTCAGACTCCACAGACCTGAGCCACGAGCTCCTGCGTGCCCCAGCTAAGCCATGGCCAAATCCTGAGCAAGGCTAAGTGTGGCCCCAACTGCTTTGGCAGAGCCAGCCACAGTTCCTGCAGCCTTGGTTGCTGGGTACCTTGCTTACAGCACACACACCAGCTGCACCTGCTCAGGGCTGTTTGTGCCCGGCACAGCTGACCAAAGCCAGGCAGGATCAGACCCACCTGATGGTTTGTCTGATCCAAATTCAGGCAGCAACACAAAGTCATTTGGGAAGGGTGTGGTCGCTTCTCAGCCCCGGCAAGCCCACCTCAGCCATTGCCCACTGGAGGATCCTGCTTCTAATCTCATCTCTCAGAGCACCTTTCAAATTAATTCGTTAATTGGCATGTCAGGCTGCGCATAGGAACGGAGGATGCATGGCTCCCTCTGCCGGCACGCGGCCTGAGGAGCCCCACACCCTCTCCTCCCCAAATAATGAGGGGACCCCAGCACTGCCCTTCCTGCCGCCCCCTGCCTGCAGCACCTGGAGGTTGGGAGCACAGCCCGAGTCCCACACGGAGAAGGGGAGCACCCTGTCCCTGAGTGCACTGCTGCTGCTGTGCTGGAGGAAAGAGCGTGCCCTTGGGGAACAGGCTTGGGGGGCCATTGCAAACAGGTGCTCAGCCAACTTTCAGAAGTTGGAGTTGGGACATCCCTTCCTAAGGGCTGTGCTGATGCTCACCTGCTATCCAAAGGCTCCACCGTATTGTAACCAGCTGAACTCTGAATGCTGCAACACCCAGCTCCTCAAAGAACCGCTCATTTCTATGTCCTTCACCTTCCAGACTCAGCAGCAAAGGAAGAGAACTGCCTCACGCACAGCACAGCCACTGGCCAGGGCCACAGCAACAGGGAGAAGAGCATTTCTTTACTGTCAGAAACAACAGTGAAAGTCCAGAAGAGCTCGTGGTCAGGGGTAACTCTGGTGTGGGGTCACTGAGTATGAGGGTGGCAGTGTCCCATCCCTGATTTCTCTGATTACCAACCAATGTGAGCATTGAGTATACAGCCATCTCAAACTGTCTCTCTTGAAAGGATGCCAGAGTGCTGGCTGGGGAGAGGAGGTGCTCGGAGTTTAGGAGCCACTGTTAGCAGCAAGGATTACCAGAGAAACAGCATTCTGAGGATTGCAAATTCCAGGAAGCAGCTGCAGCAGGAGCGGAGGGAGATAATCCCAGTGTGACAGAGAGGGAAGAAAGTGGGACTGGGAAAGGGAGCACAGCATCCTTAGGCACACACAAAAATCAGTGTGCTGCTCCCTATGAACCACAGCCTCCCCACAGCCTGCTCTATACCAGCCACAGCCCACACCTTTTCCCATTCCTGCACACAGCACTGTGTGCTTGTACCCCTACTTGTGCATGGGCTTCTGCCAGAAGCAAAGTGCTTTTGAGGCTCTATTTATTGCCCAGGATGTTTCTATGGAGACTCCCATCATTGGCTGCAAAAGGCTTCTGGCCATCAGCATCTTCAGGTGGGTTGAGGGCTTCAAGCTGCAAATCACCAGCATTTGTTGTTGCCATCAGCCACGGTTAATTAGGGAAAAATTAACAAAACCTCCTTGAAGTGGCGACGGTGAGTGAAGCAATGTTGCAAGTAAAAAGGAGTGGTTCTGCAGCCTTTTTCCCTCATTGTCCTCTGGAGTACTGTAGCATGGCAGAGCAGAAAAGAAGGGTAGAGGCGTCTGCAAAAGGGGATTGCACAGAGTTGTGCTGTGATGATTCCCTGGAAGGGGAGGCTTTGCCATTCAGCAAGGCACACAGAGCTGTACCCTTGCAGCACAGGGATGCTGGCCCTGCCATGCTGCTTCCCAAAGGAGGGCCAGGATGCTCTCAGCTCTGCTACTGAGCTCTCACTGGGGCACCTGAGGAAATGTTGCAGCCGCAGACTCGTGGCTGTTGCTGACAAGCACCAGGCCCAGCATCACCTGCATCATACCCACAGCTTCCTTCCGTCATCAGCCACTCAGTGCCAAAATCAGCACAGGAGAGAGGTGAGGCAGCTCTCTTTGCAGCAGACCCTGCACACAGCAGTTGGGTGATAGTGTTAATAGGCACCAGTCCTGCAGTGTGTGGACTAAGCCACAGCTCCCTTACAGCTGATCCCAAATCAGAAGGTGCAGCACAGAGCACAGTCACTTTCTGGAAAGTGTTTTTATTTTCAGCACTGCCCCTGGGGCAGCAGGGAATGATCCAGCCAGAACCTCACCCTTGGGCTGCAGGCAGATGGGCTGGCTGCTTTCTGTGCAGCCTCAAGAGGAGCAGTGCAGGGGCCTCCCACCTTAGCAGGGTCTGCCCTTCACATTTTGTTCAGAGGAGTCTTACGGGATCTTACGGTCTCCATAGGAAAATATGGACCCCAAACCCTCTGCAGGCATCCCAGTCAGACTGGAGGGTTGGGAAAGGCAGAAAGTGGAGAAAGAGACATCTGCTTTTGCTATGCAGACATTGCACCACAGAACCAACAATACAATGTCAACCAACAGCACTTCCCCAACAGCGCAGCACAAAACTGTCTCCTCTCAACCGTGGCACAAAAGAACACAAAACAAAACTTAAAAAGAAAAAAAGAAACAGAAGTGAAAGAGATGTAGGGCTAACATAAGGTAAAGTCTTTATTATGGTAACATGGAACGGTTTGAGTTGGAAGGGACCCTTAAAGGCCTTATGGCCCAAGCCCTGCAGGGAGCAGGGACACCCACAGCTCCATCAGTGCTCAGAGCCCCCCCAGCCTGACGCTGAGTGTCTGCAGGGATGGGGCACCCACCTCATCTCTGGGCAGCCTGTGCCGCTGCCTCACTGCCCTTACTGTCAAAACCTTCCTCTTTTACATTGAATCTGAATCTCCCCTCTTTCAATATGAAACCATTTCCCTTGTTCCATCACAGGGACCCTGCTCAAGAGCCCTCCCCCTCCCTCACATCCCCTTTAGGCACTGACAGGTCACCCTCCCTCTTTCTCCATTCTGGACTGCACAGCCCCAGCTCTCCCTGCCTGCCATTGCAAGGAATCACACTGAAAATAGCCAGGATGTGCTCTGTTTCTTTTACAAGCTTTGCAAATAATAAAATGTCATCGATGAATGCAAAAAAGAATTGTGATCCTGGGGGAAGGGTCCCTGCAGTGGTTACTGGTGGGGTCAGAGCGACTCCCACTGTCCCTCCACAGTTCCCTGAAGTGGAAACCAATGCTCAAACTGGATGTGGCTGCAGGCATAGATGTCCCATGGGCACCCAATTACAGGTCCACAGCCCTGAGATGATGTCCCCGTGCCTTGGGTCTGCACGAGAGCAGGGAAAGCTGACGGGCAGCGCTTCGTCAGCCAAACCAGATTTCTACATTCAATTTATCAAAAATCAGATCCTTCCAAACAGGCCGTGCCTTAGGACGTGTGGACTTATCCACAGAGAAATGTCACTCCTTGTAAACTCAAACACAGTTGCATAACGACATGGTTAAAAGATATCCACGCAAACCCACGCACAGTTGTATTCTTATGTACAAATGCTGCTGGGTGAGCTGATGGCAAAAGAAAGCACGTATCACCACGCTATTTCTTCTTCAATGGGGTTTACTTTAGTTTTCAAATTCGGGCTCTCAGGATGATTTGTTTCAGTCGCCACTTGTCTGTCCTAGGTATGAAATCACCACGTCATATCACACACAGTCAATGCACCAAAAAGCAAAGGACTATTTTTTTTTTTTTAAGGAAAAAAGCTGCTTCTTTTTTACCTGTGCAGCAGCACCCACTTTTTTCTTTCAGAAGCCCACCGATTTCAGTGATGTATCATCACCATTGCACACAGAGACCAAGTTTCCCCTGCTCCAGCCCCTGCTTTGCTGGAGTAGAGATGCACGCAGCACTGAGGTCAGTACAGACTCTGGGCCATCTTATCCCACCTCAGTGGGCTCTCCCCTGTGCAACTCTCAGGGTTCTGTCAGCATTTCCAGGGATTGCATCAATAAGCAGCAAAACCACCTTTTGGCCTTGAACACAAATAAACAGAGTATCAGTACAGCAAAATGGTTTCAGACTCTTGTTTCCATTTTCCTCTGCTATGCGATACCCAAAGCCAGACAAGCAATTTATTTCCAGCGTTTGAAAACTGATGTGCCAGGATCACAATCTCCAGCCCTGATAAGTGTTTGCTACACACATTCCTTAACTGGTGCTCATGAAAAAGGTGGAGAGCATCCCCTGATCTCGTAAGGGAAAACCAAGCACAGCCAGGGCTCTGAGCAGGGCATCAGGTCTGAAGGCACACGTTCTGCAGGCTTCAGCAGAAACATTAGTCCTCCAAACAGGTCCTGAAGAAACCGTCATCACCCGGGATTTCCTTACCTGGGATTTCCTCAGTGGCATGAAAGCCCACAGGACCTGCTGTTGCTGCAACACGCACGTAACAGCACAGCACCAAGCCAGCAGCAGAGACTGGGAGAGGCACATCTCCCTGATGCTCTGAGAGCCCTGGAGAAGCAGAGCTCTGCTGGAGCGTCCTTCTTGCCCCTCTCAGGTGCAAAGGTCTCTCTGAAATGCACTGTGCTGTCCTGGGAAGTTATTCCTGAACTCTGTGCCTGCCTCTCCTTGCTGCTACCTGCACCATCACGCCTGTAACCGCTCGTGCTCATGTATAAAATGAGGTTAGGAGAAAAGATGGCACAGATCTTCCTGTACTGTACAACCGAATGTTACAACGATCAGAAACCAGACAAAAGAAGAATGGAGGCATCAACCACATCCCTCCTTGCCCTGCTGGCACGGTGAGCAGTGGTGGGAGCCTGGCTGCCACGGGATGAGCTCCCAGGGCACTGGCACATGGTGCTGGGGTGAGTGCTGTGGCTGTGCACGCAGGAGGGGCAGGCAAGGCTGCAGCCCTTGCCCTCAACAGGGCCCTGCACAGCCACTGGGGAACCACGTTTTCAATTAGGCAAGTGCCAGTTTTAGCACGGTTATTTATTTATTTATTTTTTTAAGCGAGGTTATTTATAGTTGTTACGAAAAAAAAAAAACAAACAGAAAACAAATACACACAACAACACAGCAACAACATCAACAAACACCACAACCGCGGCTCCACGCAGAGAGATGTCCCCCTGCCTGCTGAAGGGACTTGGGCAGGACTCCTCGGGCAGCTCAGACGCACGTTCACACACGTCCCCGAGCACGCAGCTGGCATGGAGGGCTCCGATCTCACTAAGAAAAATGCGATCGTTCTCGGTTTGGAAGAGGCGGCTTGAAGCCAGCACCGGTTTAAAAATGACCTGCAGCTCTGTGAGAACCCGAGCCCTTTACTGGAGGGTATGCGGAGCCGCGCAGCTCGCAGAGCCCCGGGTACCACCAGCGATGCCCAACGGCGCATCAATCCAAGTCCTCGCCCGCCCTGCAGAGCAGAAGCGCCCAACGCTCCGACCGCGCCGCGGCGGTCCCGGACCGGCGGGGATAGGGTCGAGCCCGCACAGCTCCGCGGGGAGCTCAGACCGCAGCATCTCCGAGCGGCACCAAAGTTTGCGGCGCGGCGAGGAACGGGGAAGTTGGGATCCCCCCGCGGTGCTCCG
>VXAB01011508.1:0-103554 GCA_013399175.1 Odontophorus gujanensis
GACCTCTCCAGTTGACCAGAAACGCTGGTAGATGATGGAGAGTGGCTTGGCTGTCACCTCTGCCAGTTCCCTCAGCTCTCTTGGATGGATTGCATCTGGACCCATGGACTTGTGGTAGCCCAGGTGGAACAGTAGGTCTCTAACTTTTTCCTCTGTAAGATCATAGAGTAGAGTACCCTGAGGATAACTGGTCTGATTTTTAAAGATTTGTAAAGAAGGCATTGAGAACCTCAGCCTTTTCCTCATCCTCATTTGTCACATTCCCAGCCTCATCCAAAAAATAATGGAGATTCTCCTTGGTCCTCCTCTCAGTGTTAATATATTTGTAGAAGACTTTCTTGTTCCCTTTTACCCCAGCAGTCAAATTGAGTTCAAGATGGGCTTTTGCCTTTCTAATTTTCTTCCTGCACATCCTAACAACTTCCTTGTACTCTCTCCATGTTGCCCGTACCTTCTTCCACAGGAGATAGATTCTCTTTTTCTTCTACAGTCTCAGGAAAAGCTCCCTTTTCATCCATGCTGGTCTTCTTCCCTGATGGATCATTTTGCTGCACAGGGGGATAGTCTGCTCCTCTGCCTTTAAGACTTTGGTGTGAATGGGCACGTGGGATAGGAGAGCCATAAGGTGCTAGCAGAGTCCTCTTATTCTTGTCCCCACTTGCAGATGTTTGATAAAGTTCTGAGTAGGTATCTGAGAGCAAGCATCTGATGGAAAAATACGCTCTTGGACATAAATCCACGTTTCCCATGCACTGAGATACACACTGAGACCTTTAACTATAGTTACTCCAGGCTACCAAAGGGACCAGCTACTGTACGGTCAAAAAGGTTTTATATCTCTAACACAGTAAAGTCAGTGTGAACACTCCTTTAGAGGAATTAGAAGATATACTCAACTTTCTACTCCTGCTTAGCTCCCAAACTTGTCTTCATTTCTCTTTTTCTACCTAGCTCAGGGTTTCTTTTTCAGAATCCTGTATTTCTTCTCTGGAAAAAGTTGATCTAAAAGGAGAAAATAATTTTCTTTATCCTTTAATCCTTTATTCTCTTTGCTTTTAAAAGTTTATTTACTTCCTGCAGTTGGCCATCTTGAGCTCCTGCTTCTGTGCTGTGTCAAGACTTGCTTAAGCTTGAAGGTTTTTTAGGCTTGACCAAGCATTGACAGCGCTATCACAGGAGCTAATGCTCGAGTCTGCCAGTTTGATGGATTAAGTAAACTTATTGAAATCTTTTTTTTTCTTTAATACTAAAAGATGCCAAGGGCTGTTTTCTGTTCTTGTGCTTTGTGTGAAACACCCACTGACATTAATGGTAGTCCCATGTGTGGAATTAGAGTAGAACACAGCCCTTAATATTTAAAAGACTTGTCAACCTTGTGCATGAAGTAATCTGGAGGCGTGTTGTGATGCTGCTTTGCTCTTCAGAGGCTGTTCTAGTTACACATTCTCTGCCTTTTAAAGATGCTCCTTGAATGAACTGCATGGCCAGCAACAGCATTGCTTACCTTTTTCCACTTCTAGAAATTCCCCTTTTGTGCCATCTGTCTGCTTTGCTTGGTTGATAAAATAGACCTGAGCCATTTCAGTATAGTTTGTAAACAGTCTTGCTTTCTCATTTTTTTTCATGTGATTAC
The DNA here is from genome assembly GCA_013399175.1 of Odontophorus gujanensis. NCBI lineage: Eukaryota > Metazoa > Chordata > Aves > Galliformes > Odontophoridae > Odontophorus > Odontophorus gujanensis. The sequence goes on from VXAB01011508.1 coordinate 1,634, forward strand.
TCTTGGTAGGAAGAGGAGGAAAGAGAAAGCTTAACAGAGAAGCCGTTTCCAATGCCATTTATGTTCATTTTAGCATTCAAAGGAAACGCTTATTCTTTTATACTGATACTCCATGTGATTTTAAGTTGTGCTGTACCCTAACCCAGTGGTGATATGCTAGGTATCCATGGAAAGTTATGTTGTGTTCCAAAAAATTCACAACTAACCCATTCCTATTTCAAATACACATACTGCTTAGGTTGTTAGAACTAGACCTGTAGGTTAGGGGAAGAATGAATGTCAAGGAGTGAGGGAAACGAAGGGACTAGAGGTGACTTTCTGTATTTTGAAACTAATTTTAACAAGGTAAAGATGATTGCTTTCAGACTCACATGTCTATAATAATGGCGGTCATTTAGCATTATGTATGCCTACCAGGAACATGGCTAGAGAATTTGTTCAACATGAAGTTTTCTGCATGTTCTAACAGTATTTCAATTACAATTTTATATATATATATATTAAATCCTAACAATTATTGCCCAAATATATAAGTAAACCTGCCTCTATGGATGTCAGTGATCTGGATGAGGTCCTTAGATGTTCATCAGGATTAATCAGAGTTATGAATAGAATTTGCATGTTAACTCAGAAGTCTACTGAAGTTAAATAAGACTTAATGTGTTTCAGTGTTGTGATCTGCAAAAGTGCTTGACAATCTGTACTCCCCAGGAGTACTCTCCACCTTTAAGAGGTGTTTTCCAGAGGACCAGCCTGTTATGGGATTTCTTAAATTTCTAAATTTCTGGGGTTTCTAAACCAGATCATATGTGCAAGCAACTAAAAAATAGGCCAAAAATATTCACTCAAAAGTGGTCCAAGTGTATGACTGTAGGAATACATACAGGTTTCACTATTTAATGCATTTTCTCATCATGTTTACTAGATTAGTTGGTTAATGGTTAGTTAGCTGAACCTCAGAGCGATTACAGAAGTTGCTTGATCAATACAGGTGACCATAGCAGCAGTGCAGAACTGCAAGAAACCGATATGAATCTTTAAGTCTTCTTCCAAGACTCTTCATTTTAAGTTTGTTCTTTAAAAGCTGACAAAAGTGGTTGTGGTGCTTCAAGGCGACAGTAACACTGCACAGAAAACTTGAACTCAACCTCTCTAACATCAGTGACCCTGTTTGGTTCCCCATGTGGCTTACCTATTTTTCTTGCAAGTCTCTTGAATGCATTTTAGTTCCCTATTCTGTGTGATAAGAAAATGGAAAACCTGGAGTTAAACAAAACAAATTTTATTAGTTGTTCTGTAGTTATAGGTGACTCTTATATTGCCATCCTTTTCCTTCCTTGCTGTCCATTGAGGAAGAAAAATGCTGAGCATTGTTTTTTTCCATAGTGCAGATAAAACAAGTTAGAAAATGTTCATTTTTGAAACATCAAAATGTTTTTTGTGTTTTTAAAATCAAACTTGAAAAAATCTACGCTGTGCTGAACTACGATGAACAAAGTTTTTAATAGGGTTTCTTTCAGAAATTGGATGAAATCTTATGAGGTAAGGAGAGAAAGTAAGTTTCAGACCTCACTACAGGATTTCTCCATAATTTAATTTGAAAATTCGCATTGTCTAGTTGCGTTATCACAAGTGTAACATGCCTTTGAATACAAATGCAATTTTTAGCTCATGATATAGAAGAGTTTATTTCCAAAGTTTTCTAGACATTTATAGAATTATATTCTGGAACACTGCACATCTGTACATATAGTATCATTTCTAATGTCCACATAAAAGTTCAGAGAATATAAGTAAGTCAGCTGATGAATCCTTTTAATATATTTTATTTGGGACAATGAGTTAAAAAATACTGCTATGAAAAGTACTTAGAAGAAATTCTTAATGCTTTGGAAAACACATCTTGTGGTGCTTACTCTGACATCAATTTTAGTGTGCTGGATCCCTGGCATATCTTCTTGCAGGTATTTATTGACAGAAAAGAAGAGCCTGATCCTCAGATGCACTGCTTGCATGGGTTTCCCTTTGATGAAAAATGCTCACCTGGATTTGCTGGATGGAGTCGCTCCTCTTTAATTGCAACCAGATTCTTGTGTTTTGGTGGGCATGGTACTTGGTCCTTTCCAGTAAGTTGCAAGCATTGACCTTTGAAAGTGTGTGTGTCCTTTGGTGTTTGGACATCTTAAGAGACAGCATCTCTCAATCTAGATCTATACCATTTAGTATCTGATTTCCTTAGTGCAGATGAAGAATAGATTGCCTTGACGAGGTGGACAAAGACAGCCCTGATCTATCTCGATTTTAATCACACCATGCAGTGTCCAGCAGCTGGGATAAGTTTTCATGGCATACTATTCTAAGACCAGGCACATAGGGACTCAAAACTTCAGCCTACATTGTAAAGTCTTTGGAAGGACAAACTGCCAAAAGCTGAACTGAATACCTAAAAAAGCTGTGCTAAAGCAAAACTGAACAATTACAGTATTGTTCAAGATGTATGTGAAATTTCCAAAAAAATAAAATAAAAATTCTTTCTTTCTTTACCAAGTAGCTCTTACCCGGTAGCAACAGATTCATTTTGGCTAAGCAAACAGGGAAGTGTAAGTGTTCTTCCCTTTGTAAGAACACTATAACCATGATTAAGACACAGTAAAGTATTTACTCCTTGTATGAGAACTGTTGAATCATGGCCTGAACCACTGATTGATCACCTGAGGTGGGCACTGAGTCAGCTGCAGGAGCACAGGTGAAGGCAATGCACCTGAGTGATGGAAGGAGTGGAGTCTGGCTCCACCTCTTCTAGACCTCACATTTAAGGGCTGACCACCACTGGGGAAGGATCTCTTTCTTTTTGCTCCTTTGGAGTATGGGTGCACATTTTCATTTATTTTGATTGTCTCTTTTCTGTCATGATTATCACGATGATCTTTCAAGCTATACCATCACTAAGACATCTCAGCTACAATACTATTTGGTATTATTCATTCTGTTAACAATGCACCATACAGCCCCTTTTCCATTCTTGTTTCTGTAATGCTGATTTGTAATGCTACAGGGAGATGGACTTCATGGTTTCTTCTAAGTGAAGACTTGGTGTGGTTTTGTTTTTTTTTGTTCTCTTCCAGAACCTACAGTAAAAGAAGACAATTTTGTATTTCTTTCTGAGATCTAAAAATTGTTTGGGTTGTCTGAGATGGATAATAGCATGTATAATAATATAAGTATATGTTGTCTGCATGGGCCAAAAGCCTCCCTTTGGTGGGTAATGGCCATAGGCTGTTTATATACCTGAAGGCCAGAAGATGTAGTTAGTCCCTGTGCCCTCAGAGGAAGAGGGAGTAACTAGACTAGCCCTTGTTTCCAGGATGGCATTGAACTAGGCTCTTAAGGTGAGAAATTCAGATTGGACTAGATTATGCATCCAGCATTGAAGTTTTGACCCAGACTCGCTGGGTACTCTGTTCCCTCTGTGTGAGGGGCATGGGGGGGGTCTTATTTCTATTCTCTACTGTATGTATGTTCCATATCTGGCAGATAATCCATCAGAGGAGTTGTAAAGATTCATTATCTGAAATGCGTTATGTGCTTTGCGAAGCTCCATGGAAGGATTCAAAATACACAACTCTGAAAAGAAGCTGTAAGGGGGTTTCTGAAGATTGTCTCCTGTTATATTCCCTGGTTAAAAAAAAAAAAAAAAAGCCCAAGGGATTCTATTTTTTTTCCTTTTGCCCCCTATGACAGTAATATGAATCGACTTTATCAGGGATTGATGTGCCACTTTTTTTTTTATTCTCCTTCATAATCTTTCTTCTGTCCCTGTTGCCCAGCCTGTTTGGATATATTCTGATGCTTTCTGGTGGACTGAGACCTAGGGCAACATTTCTTCTGGAGTGCTCTGTTAGTATCACCCTGCTTATAAATACAAAACTAACAGAAACCCAAAACAACAAAAATGACAAATTGAAAGGATTAAAAAATTGTGCAAGTAGAATTCTTCAATTGTGAAAGTATACAAGGCACTGTCTCTTCTGAGTATAAATAATGACTTCTACCAGTGGAAAATGCTGGAGAAACTTGATCAGATCCAGTGTTTGGTTTCTGGGATGTTACTGGCTTCACTGAGGTTCTGTATCTTAAAACATTCAGAGATGTGTTGTAGGATTCAAAACTCATCTGTTTTTGGGAAGCCCAAGTCAAACATGAAAACAGTTGTAGTAATGAACTTGATTTTTTTCTCCCTGCCTATGCCTTCCAGTTGTGTTTGGTTTCTTGCTTGGTTTTCTGAGTTTATTCCACAAGCTTCTTGCGTGATCTACAGATTTCTGCAGGCAGCTGGAGCATGGCTCCTTTCGTCTCTGGTTTCTTGGCATTAGGGAGAGGCAGAAAGCTCTCTTTTTCCCTCAGCATGCATCTCCTCAAAGATTGCCACCCAGAATACTTATGTTTTGGGAGCGCCTAGGAGGAAAAATGGAGCCAGTGCGTTAAGCTTCATAGTGGTGCTGGCATTTAGGATTGGTCTGGCCATTTCTGTGCCCTTACCACGCACATAGTCACTACTGCAGAAACAACACTGCAGACACTTCTGACAGGCTCCTCTTGCTCTCTGCAGCAGGAAAAAAGAGGTTTGTGTAAAAAGGACAAGCAGATTCCTCTGGTTGTGTGTGTAACTCACTTTGGATTTGGCAGTATGTTTGGACTGTTCGCTGTAGGCCGTGTTATCATGCTGTCTTCAGATGCTGCTTTTGCTGGTATGTAGAAATCACATATTTAAGTACATGGTGGCTATCTGACTTGAAAGTGTAAATGCTAGTTGGCATGTGCTGCTTCCATAACTGGCCTTGCAGTCTGCGAAGCACCTAGTAGAGTTACGGATGCTGTATATGTTATAATTAACTCTCAGCACCTGGAAATGCAGCTATTTATGTGCAGAAACAAAAAGGCACATAAATACGTGCTGTGTAGTAAATATTTGTATAGAGAGTACAGAATATTTGTGTAGGTAGGGAGAGTGATATAGTAACAAACATATATGTGTGCATGGGTGTAATGACATTTCCTCGTATCACATCTATCAGGTTACAAGCAGCTAATAATTTTCTTTTTCTACTCACAGCCAAGCATTATAATGGCATATACTCATAAATCAACATCAACATGGAACATTGCTTAGCAAATATAAATGTATGTGCATTGCAGAATGATCTGAGATTACAAAAATATATCAGAAGTCAAAAGTAGCTGGTGGAGAAATGCTATGTCTTTAGTTTATTGAGATTGTTTGGAGGATCCTAATGTACTGTCACTGAAAGAATAATTTTTCCTTTACAATCTACTTAGCAAAGATTTATCGATCCTTTTCCCCTTCATAGAGAATTACTGATCCATTTTAGAAAATCAGATTTTCACACCTTTCATGAGAATGTGCACAGCGCAGTTCCCTAGGGAATGCCAAGGAAGTTGACTTTGACATGAAATCCCTAGGTACCGGCACACAACAGCCTATAGTCTCATCACTGATTTGTTGCACAGGGTGGTAAAATACTTTTATACATTTATAGAGAAATGATTGCACTGCAAGGACTTATTTTTCCATGCTAGTGGATGTATTCAGGGTCCTGTTATTTGTGTAAACAGCATTTTTCAGGGGGGTTTTTTCTTCTCAGCTGTGATGTTATGAACAGTAAGGTAAGATAAAAGTTGTTGAAATTCATATTGCAAAGCAGTAGGGTACTGTAGAATTTTTCAGTGTGTGTAAATAACTTTCTTCAAGATGTGTCTACTCTCTGTCCTCATTATTGTAGTATCCTAGGTAGCTAAGCATTAGGCATGTTATATTGAAGTATGCATCATAATGAAGGTGATTTATTATAATTAAAACGGCATGGAGAGCAGCTTTTATTAGACATATTGTTTCACAGGAGAGCTTAATAAAGAGCATTATTATTAGTTATAGATCTGTGTGAAGGATGTTGTTTACTGAGAGTTATGTGAGTATTAGTCAAAGTCTGAAGTTGCTCATTTGAGCTGTCCACTGTAGGGGGAAAAAAAACATTCAGCACAGCAAAGAGAAGAATTTTAAGATTGGAGGGGAGAGAGAGAGAGACGGAGAAAAGGAAATGCCGAGTGCATGAAGTGTTCTCTGCAGGAGCAGTTCTAGAATACTTTATTACATATCTACGGAGACAATGGCATGGACTGTAAGTAGCTGCTGTCTCTCAATATAATAATGCACATAAAGTCGGGGTCAGATTGGGTTCGCTCTGGGCTTTGATGCTGCAGAAGGTCACCAGGGGAATCGATGGACAAAAATGAGACCTGAGTTTCATGCAATCAATGAGATTTTTCTATTTAAAGTGGACACTGCTGGGTGCGAGTCTCAGAGCTTCAAATGTGGTTTTGCTCAGCTTTAGCAGATTGGAAGATGCACTGTAAGTGTATTGTTTGTTTTAATAACTCTTGCAGGCTCAGGGGTTGTATATCTAAACAGGTTAGTCTGGGAAACTCTATTATGAAGTTGCATGAGCTGCAAATAAATGGGTAAATTAGCAGGTACTTTGAATGTTAATTGCACTGAGTTTTTATTCTGTTTTTGCTGAGTTGTAATTGCCTGGCATTTAGATAAACCCTTAAAATGTGATTAGAAAACTACTGAATTGTTTGGCTAAAAATCATCTGGAATTTACCTTTCTATAAAATATGCTTTCCACTATTAATTTTGTAGTCCTCTTTATTCGTTTTAGGCAATTACTTAATTTTTTTGAAATGACTCACATTCACATTAAAACAAATTCTTACATGCCTTTGGTTAAGAAGCAACATTCCTTTGAGTAGCAAGTGAATGCTTGGGACAGAATTGCTTTGGTAATTTTCTCTTTAAAGTTTTCAGGCAGCTGAAAGATATCTGCTGTTTTGCCTTTATTGTGTGCAATTATCTCTCTGGGGTAAGGGAAGCAATCAGGAAGAATGTGATCAGTGAGTCTGACATAACTCTGACACTGGCAACAGCAAATAATTGAATGATAGAAGGAGATTTGTCTCTATTGTAAAATGGTTAAGAAATTAAAGCACATTATAGGCCAACTTCTCATCACCAGTACATATGAATTTAACTGATTTGCAGTCTGTGGAGTTGCTCCAAATGTACACTGCCCTAACATAGGTCCTGACACCGTTTTCAATTTCAAAGTGAGTCAGCTGTTGGACTGTACTTTGTGAATGAAAGAGCCACTTAAATCTGGCATTTAAATGATCCAATCGATTGTTTAAAAGAAAAAAGCAAAAAGAAAACTGACACACCCCAGTAACACTCTGTTTATAGAGTAGATCCTGTGTTTTCTGCCGTTTTACAAATCTAAATAGAGTCTGAAAGATTTTTTTTATCCTACATCACTGCATAAGGAGGTGTTTTCCATTTTCCTCTCTCGTAGCCTCTGGTGGACATCAAACCCAGCCCCTGTGTTTTTAGTCTGTTCCTAGAAATGGCCTTTTTGGTGATGCTAAATAAAATCAAAATATTCCTTTACCACAGGTTCAGAACAATCCCAAAATAAGGAAACAAGCCAAGGCCTTGATAGTCTTTTTCATTTAAGCATTCTAAAAATAGAGTAATTGGAGATTTGTGGGCAGAGCTTTCAGAGCAGTCATAGCTTTTTTTACAACTGAAGTCTGAATTTGTTTGCTGGAGTCTGAAAAATGCCCCAAAGAAAAGTAGGTGTACAGAAGAGAACTTAAGCTTCTGCCGCAATCTAATTTCTGTTAGCAGACTCATTTACAATTCAAGCAGAATTCATGCTCACCTGAAATGATTTATTTGTGTTTTCATCTATGCCTTGAGTAAGTACACTTCAGTTTATATTATTCTCATTAAAAACACCCTCCACTTTAGCATCCTCTCTTAAATAGTCCTTAGAGTTGCATTCTTAGTATGTGCAAACATTTTCTAGCTAAGCCTTTTTGATGAAGCAAAGAAGGACATATTTGTTGACTCTCACATATAAAGATTTTGGCAATAAAAGCCCACTGCAGTTGCCATGTTCCATTGTAAAGCAGGTCTCTGGGAGATAATGGAAAGAGTAAGCAATTGCAGGTAGATTACATAAAACTCAAACAATAGAACAATGAGCCACCAGACTTTCTGTGAAATCTAAAATAAATCAGGAGGGGTTACAGAAAAGGAGAAAAATACCTAATCACTTGTAGCACTTCTCTGCAATCAACTTGGTTAACAGTACTTGTTTTCTTACCTTTGGGTGCAAAGAGAGGCGGGTGATAAACCATGGAACATGCAAATTCAGTTAAACAAAAGCATAGCCAATCTGTTGCATAACTAATGTCTTTTAGGGGTTTGGGGAGGCTTTTTTAATTATTGTTTCTTTTTAACTGTTTATTGAGTTGTCTGTCTTCTGGGAGCAGCAGTTCTGGCATGATTCTCACTGAAGAGTCAACCAGGACTTGAGTCAAGTTTTGTGCTTTGTAGTTGATGTAATGACTGCTGCCCTTTAACATGCTTTCTTTGAGTTAAGTATATGCAGCCTGTATTGAATTCCCCAGAGACCTGCTGGCTGCTATAACCAACTCCAGTAGGGTCAAGATCCCAAAGTCTCCACTCATGAAAAACTTCTTCAAGATTTATGGTGAGGTTTATTCTACTTGCGGAATCTTGAGTAGGGACAACTGTATGCTTTGTGTGAGGGATGCTGCAGAATTAGGTGTTCGATCAGTGCAAGCTTCCCTGAGCAGACCTTGTGTATAAGGCTAACAAAAGGGTGTTTTTCTAATTCTGTTTTAAAAGTTATCATATATTTTGTTGCACTTTTTACTTTGAGTATTTTGGGAAAGCCAAATGTGTATACATCTGAACAACAGGGAACAAAAGCACAAATTATTCCAAACTGAGGAAACAGATGAATTCAAACAAAAATTTTGCACAATGGAATTACTGAATGTCATTTATGGGTACTTCAGCTTCATATCCACACTAATATACTTTGCTTTTTAACATAGCTTTTCAGGGTGGTTAATTATTTTCCACAATTCCCTCTCCTACCTATTTAAAAATACTGGAAAAATGGACGTGTAAATTAAAACTTCCCAAAGATATTTTTAACTTCTGCGACTAGCTTTTACTCAACATAACATTCTAGGTCTCACTGATCTTAGCAGCGTTACAAGGGTCATATTTTCACAGAGATGAACCATTCATGGCAATTTCTCCAATAGATTTGACACAAACATTCTTTTCTTTTATTTTGGAGATATAAGCTTTCTATTTTTGTCCTATTTTTCTCACAACTGACATATTTATTGACGCTATTGCGAGGAAAATCCTCCTTTCCATTAATATTTGACTTCTTTCCTCTTGAAGAGTTTCGGGCCAATAGAGCAGTAAGAGAAGCTTTGGTCAATGTTAGGATATGTATGTGCATGCATTAATAAACCTCTGAAATGTATTTAGAATTAATATTTAAATGGACATGTGCACAAACACTGTGGTTAATACACACAGATGTAGCATTTTATTTGAGTAGACTCCTGCTGTATATCAACAAGTAGCATTTATTGATTGTTATAACAGCAGTTCTAGTTCCAGAGAAGATTTTGATTGATTGTCCTCATCCAGAGTGAGTTCTTTCTCCATCTCTCTGGAGTGTTCAGTAGCATTGGCAGTGGATAGTATTGGCAGTGGATAGTATGGAGACAAAAGATTTTTCTGAGGCAGGGAGTTTACAGTGTATAATTCTGTTTGTATTCCAAGTAATTATTTCAATGCTTTTCGCTAATTTTAACCAAGCAAATTGATATACCTGTTATGCTAAATTTATAAACTACTGGCAGTAGTATAGATATATCATGTCAAGCCTTCATCTGACTGAATAGGGTGATTCTAAATTAATCTACTGAAGAGAGCAGGAATGTCTCTATAATTTGTGCTGTTTGTTTAATCAAACAAATCTTCTTTCTATTATCTTTTAATTTAAGCAGTATAATATACATATAATATAAACAGTACAATATAATCAGTGTTTCAGTTTTAAGGATTCCAAACATCTAAAGCATGCAGAATTCTTTATTAAAAAGCTAGAGAAATATTTAAAAAACTTTTTTTTTGGTCTCTAATACTGAGTCAGAAGATACCTTACTGCATATTTAAGCCCTACATGTTTTTTGCAATTGCAGTTTAATCTCAGTCTAGGTCAAGAGGTAAGAATGTTCTTGCATTCATTTAGATAAATAAGCTCAGCCACCCCTCACTTACTAGTGCCAGATGTAACCACTGAATGTCTTTTTTTGGGTGCATTTTTTTTTGGATCATGATCATCACCTGATAGGCAGCCCATTTTTCCTTATCCCCATATTCCCTCCGCATTGTATCATCTAAATGATTTCTCACATTTTAACTGAGTTCCTTCTACCTATTGATGGAAGAAAAAATAAAGTTTGTCTTCCACCTTTTGGTTTTCCTTTGTAAGATGAGATGTTCAATACAGGATCCTGAAAAAGTGATGTGTGAATGCTAGTAATACATCTTAGCAAGTTGATGAGTTCTCTTGGTTAGACTCAGTAAATTCTCCATATTTCTTCAGGCTATTGCCCCAAAATACTGTTACTATTGTAAATCAACAGTAATTCTCCCCACGAAGAATTCTGTGCATGCATTTAGCCCTTTTGAAAAACAAGTCTGGTTACAGAGTTAATAATCTCCTGACAAATTAAACTAGAAATACCAGCTTGGAGGCTATTCTGCAAAAGATCTGTATTTTGCAATGGCATAGAGACAAATCTCTAGAACTTGCAAAACTCATCATTTGTGCAGCTTCCTGAGAACTGAGCTCTTCCATGTGAACTGGCTTTGCTCCATGCCTACGCAGAAAGGCTTGGCTCGCTCTGAGCTACAGCCTACCTCCGGATGGCAGTGCACTCACTGGGAATGGGTGGGAATTTCTCCAGCTTTCTCTCAGGAAGCACGTGCCTGGTAAATATGGCTGGTTTTAACTCCCATCTACTGAGGTTTGTCTTTGCCTCGGTCTTTCAAAATGTCATGGTTTTATGGTTTTTGTTACTGGTATTCCACATCATAACATCATGTAGTGCATTGGGAGCTAAAGAATTAATGCTTCAGCTCCATGGATCGTCAATAGCTCCAGGTACATCTGTCTCAGAAGAGAAGGACAACTGTGTAGTCCAAAGGAGTTTGTGTTCCTTTGCATTTTTATTTTCCACTCAGAAGGAAAGATTGAAAACTGTTCATGTGTCACAAGACACAGACTCTTTCCTTTTTGGATTGACTCAGCAGTGGGTACTCGCTGCTGTCTCACCTTCAGTGTTTAGCGTAAGGTCTTCAGTTTATTGGACATTCTCTCTTGCTCATTTTATTTGATTTATTAGCTTCAATTCCAATTATATTGTGTTATTTTGCATTCCAATATCTTATTTAGTGAATTAACTTTTCTCCTCAGATTGTTTGCTGCCATTTTGTTTTTAGGCCCATCTTTCTTTTTTCCTTTCTCTCTTCCACTTTTCTGGGGTGTAGGTCCTTGGGTCCCCCACCCCAATCATCACAGAACTGCACTGAACCAGCCCATAAACTGTTTATGCTATTTGGCACAGGCAGCAAAACCTGAAGGCTGGGATCCCCATGCACAGACAAATATCTTCAGGAAACTTCTAGAGCTACCATATTTGCAAGGTTTGCTGTATCTTCTCCTGTCTGAATTGTTCATTACAGCTGGTCAGCATTCTGAGGGGCTGCTTTTTTAGTTTGTTATTACACTACTTGATACGGATTACTGTGTTCTCTAGAAGTTGTTGGCTAAATAGGATCTTCTTTCATGCAAACTCACTATATTGACTTACAACTCACCTTTTTTTAGTAGATTTAATCTGTTGGTTTTAAAATGTTTGCAGCAAATAAAGATATTCAGGTTAATAATAATCTTTCTTGTACTGTGAGAAACTAGAGGCACACTAGTTGTAAGTGACAAATTTTAGAGCATGTAATTTTTTCCTCCACATATGTTCCAAGTAGGAACTGTTTCCCAAAATTTAGAGTCTAGTGTAAGTTTTTCTTTGGTCTTCAGAGTGTATCTGCCCTTTTTATTTTTTTTATTTTTATTTTTAAGTTTTATATATATATATATATATATTTTTTGAAACAAATGTTGCCTACCAAATAATGGGATTTGAAACAGAACAAGGAGCCAAAAGGAAACTTCACAGTGAAATCATAGTTGTCATGCTCATAAAATGAGTTTTCTTTCTTGATAACATATATGTACGTTATAGCTTTCTTAAAAGTATCACATCGGTGTAAAGGTGTATGCAGAGCAGGCATATGAAGGAAAGACAGATTTTCCTAGTGTTGTATCTGTGACACCAACTGGGAGTCTAAAATAGACTTCTGTGCATGGTTATCAACAATGTTATAAACTATACTCTGCTTTCTAGACTGCCTTTGCAATCTCGTTGCCTTCAAATGAAGTGCTAAATTACATTTGCAGAACTCTAGTGAAGACAATAGGATTAGAATAGGTGTTACTGAGGTCATAATTTATTAATGATGTTAATGTGGTATATGAGGCCAGAGGGAACCCACGGAGATCCTAGGCTGAGTCTGTAGAGGCAGCACTTAAAGGGAAGGGTATCCAAAGTTTGCTTGCAAATTTGAGAAACAGTTTTAGAAATAAACACTAAACTGTAAGCTCTCATTTTTGCATTCATTGTCAATGCAGTGCTGTGTTTTAAAATGCTTGAATGGATAGTAGTGTAAAAAGTGCTCTTTTACCAACAGACAATTCAAGGTGACAGACCTTTGGTATCGCTTAGAGGACACAGTTACAATGCAACGTCGTTTGCTTCTGTGTTGTGCATTTCTCTGTCCACTTGAACATAAATATATCTAATTGAAACTTTTTCTACTTACTTTTTCAGGAAAAGGTTGCAATCTAAACCTTTCCTTTTCTGGTTGCTGTTATATTTTTCCCCATTTTGATTGCTCATTGCAAGTGTTGCAATGTCACTCTTTCATCTTTTTCCTCCTAATTAGCTCTGTGATAACTTCTAAGCAATTTACCTCCACTGCTGGGCTCCAATCTCAGAAAATCTGATCATGTAAGTGGTCCCATTGATTCCAGTACGTATACTTAGTGCTGGGTTACATGCTTGAAGAACCTGTTTATACCCTTCAGATATAGATAAATGACTGTTGTATCTTAGAGCCATGATTTAACTGCAGCATAAACATGTCTTTGTTTTCATCACAGCAGTTCAGTTTCTCTGTCATAATAAATTTAACAAATCTGTTGGGCTTCTTGTAGTGCTTTTTTAGTATGCCATCTTTTCATTGAAGAACCTTAAAGATGTGTACAGGCACCAGGTCATCCAGGAGAAGGAGATTGTATGTCTGCACAGTCTGGGTGTGTTTGTGGGGGGTTATATGATAAGATCCCTGAAAACAGGGTCAAAGTCCAGTGTCATTGTAGCTCATTTGTTTTGTCACCTCTCTGTTACATGTATCTTTGTTTTGCACATTGGTCTCAGTTGCGGAACAACTTCCTCAGGGATGTGTTTTTCAAGATGCAACTGGGCAGAGTGCTGGAGAGACTCATCTAGACCCCCTTTTCCCACGAAAGGTTGGACCTTATAATATTTCGAGGTCACTTCCAGCTGAGACTGTTCTGTGATTCTGTGAGCCAGGTGTTTTTGAAAGCAAAAGCTGTCTGTACTGTCAAATTGTTTATCTGAATGATCTGGCTAATAATTTATTTTCAGTTCCCTCCAATTATTTCTTATTCTCATTTGCTGTGCAGGAGACAAGCAATGAATGGGTAAGGGATTGTGTATATAGCTGTATAAAAATTCTGCATTCATAAAGACTTTACGTTACCGTGTATGGCTTATTTTGATGTGGTAAAGTCCAGGGAATTGCTACTTAAGCATGCAGTTCATGTTAATTCACCTCAGTCCCTTGTGAGTTGCTGATTAAGTAGGTTATAGCATAGCCCTTTACTAGCTTTTCTTTAACTGATACATGAAACTGAGCTCAATGCCTCTTCACATTTAATATATTATCCTAGAAAACTGGAAAGCAGTCAAACATTTTTTTAATCATTGTGGATTTAGATTTTCTCCTTATTTTATTAACTTCTTTTCTGTACAACACTTGGCTTTAGAGTATGATGAAAGTGATATTCTGTACTTAATCCTCGTTGTCCTTTAAACCTAGAACTACTTTTTTTTTCTTGAAGTGTACAGTGAGCAGACTCAGGCTTGTGAGTTTTTAGGCTTCCACATGAGGTACTTTGGTGCCCAACAGAAATTCAGCTCTCTATGTTAGGATTTGAAATGGAAAGACAGGCAGAAGAGGGAAGACGTGTTAGAAGTAGACAGATAATATGTGTATGTGGAGGTTACAATTTCTGTTTGCTGTTTTTGTATACTCTTTGGTGAAGATGTGTTGTGCTAGGATATGCACACACAAGTGATCCCATACCAGTTATGTTGATCCCAAGGTAAGTGTCTAATGCTTCTGTTACTCTGTCTGCATGGATGAATCAATTGTGTGAGCAATTTGATTCTGTGCTGGAGCTGCTGACATGCTTTACTAATAATTCTGTATAAAGACGCTGTGTGTTCTCTTGGAAACTGGCAAATACTTTGCAATAGTCACTTAAGTGGCATTATTGTCCTCCCTACTAACATGTCCTACTTATAGCTTGTTCTTATGGAAGAACTTTCTCCTGAACTATTGTGGCTGCTGTTGCAGTAATGGGATATCAAACAGGCAAAATTGTGTGTGTTGTCAGTGGTTGCAGTATAATTTCATTGATTTACGATGTTTAACGTGAAGACAAGATGGTAAGTTTATATAAGGTGTCATATTGAAGTAATTGACCACCGATTTGATTTTATGTCCAAAGAGAACATTTTAACATCCACATGAATTCTGAGGACTAACTAGCCACATGGAAACGCAGAGATCCAGGATGAAATTAAGAATCTAGATACCATAGTACTGAGAAATATTTATATAACTCACAAAATAAATAGATGTGGGGAAAAAGGGGAATTATATAAAGCTATGAATATGAATCTGGTCCAAACTGCAAACAAGGAGAAAAAGTGTGATTTAAAGATTTGCTTTATGCACCTCAAAATTAGCTATGTTTACTCAGTTCTTGCCTAAGTTTCTTTGATTTTACTTTCAAGATCAACAGATCAGCAATGTAAAGACTTCAATAGTTAGGCTATGTGATGACTGAGGTTAGGTGGGTGTAGATGTAGGCTAGGTTAATGTACACATTTTCATGGGAACACTTAATAGATAAAATGGATGACTTTGCTTCGCTCTTCTGCAAATCTGTTCAACGGAATACAGACTGAGGGATTTGGTCAGAAGCTGCACAGAAGGTTAGTAGCAAAACTGAGCCTTTGAGGTGCTAGCCCTCCTACTCTCACCACCTGGTGGGAAACTTTCACCCAAGAAAAGGCTGTTTGTCTTTTAAAGATGGGTAGCAGAGAGGAAGAAAGTGGTTTGAATGCTAATGCGCTCTCACAGCTGTACCTTGATGCTCAAGCTTGCTTGAAGAAACTCAAGTGACTCATTGCATTTGTGTTTGAACTGTAAATATACATACCTTCCTAATTAAAAACAAACAAACAAAAAAACCCAAACCTCCGTGAAAGCAAAAGAAAAAACATTGAAACTGATTATACACATATACTTTTTTTTGTAGAAGTAAAAAGCGAAGATATAACCAAGCAGTTCTTCAAACATATATACACCACATATAAAATAAATTTCTACTTGAATGACGTATGAAGCAAATTTATAGTGAAAAACAATACAAGATGTAGGTAATATCTCTATTCTGTTCTGCAATTTATCATTACATTCTTATAACTTTTTTAATTCTCAGAAGCTAGCTGTAGCTCTTTCTGTCTTTATTTTAGGTATGCTGGTGTTTCAAAACACATTTTCAAATGTTCCTATTTGTCAGTGTTAGTGCATTCTATTTGTAATACTTTATATTACAAAAACAAAAAACAAAACTCTGCAAATTATGCTTTCGATAAGGGTCCCTTTCAAAGAATATGTTCAAAAGTGTATTTATTACTTTTTAAAAGTAATACAGTAAGTTTGTAGCAGGTTGAAGAGTAACTTACAACCAGTAATATGTGATTGCATACACTGGCCTACATTTTTGAAACAACTAAGCTACTTTTAGGGACGTTAGTGGAAGTTTTGTTATTGATTTCAGTGACAACAAGATCAGGGCCCTTGCCCAGATCTCAGTGATTCTTCAAACAGGTGTTAGTGCCTGCCGAAGCAGATGGCAACAATCCAAATGGGAAGAGAATTAGGACTGTTTATGTACAATCCTGTGTGTATATGTATAAATGCACGTGCATATGTTTTGTTTATATAAAATAGTTACATATCTCTAAGTATATGCACACACATATGTTAACATTTTTCTGCTCTTGAAGCAGAAGGAATGAATGGTATCTGTGACTGTGCTCTCTAAGGAGCAGTGATAGTCTTTAAGGGTGAAATTGAGCATCCTAGAGTGTCCACCAGTTTGCAAACAGCCAGAACAAGCATCAGGAAGAATTGGTGCAGTTACGTGCTTATTTATTTATTTATTCATGTATTTTTAACCACTCTCAGGTTTTCTTCCCTGAAATATTTCGTTTAAAAGGAGTTTCCTTAAAAGGTAAAAGGAAGCTAATGATAAATATTTGCATGGGACTTTTTGGAAAAACAAAACAAAGCCAATAAATTTGAGCAGTATCTAATAAAGAGTAGAATTTTCCATGTCGGAAAATACTAGTGGATCTGAGAAATGCTTCATTCATTGTCTATTGTTAGCACCAATTAAAATAACTGGATGAAAATGATTGGTGTTATGCTTTTTTTTATCACTGTGAAGCATTACGAGAAAAAGTGCTGCTATACTGCTCTGAATTGAAGTGATCCTCCTACATGCCTAACATGTAATACTAGGTATGACATGTGGTGTGTAACATATCCTACACAAGCATTATGAATGAAACGTTGGGTGTTTTAAGTGTACCTGCAGCTTCCAGCTGATTCAAGTCATTGGCAAAAGGAGAGGTGCCCTTTGGGCCTCAACTTAAAGAAAACCAAGTCCTTGTGCAGACAGTTTTCAGAATTGTGAAACTATTGATAATTAAGGGCATCCTGAAGGTGGAATATATTCATTTAGACTACTGTGAAAAGAACCATATGATATTTAGGCATTGATGAAAGTTTGATATGAAGTGGGGTATCCTGAAATATCTTCTGTAATAATTAAATAGTTACACTCATAAGTGCAAAAGGCATCAAAGTATTAAAAAATAAACAAAACTCCAAAATTTACTGATCGGTGATGCTTGTGGCATTACTAAGCATGTTTAGCAGTTGTAGCAGCAGATTTTCTTGTCATGTGAGCTCATTGTAGGAGAACTACAGGAAAAGTGATTTGGCATCCTCCCTCTTGAGCTGGTAGCTGCATGTATTACCACAGTGTATGTTCTAGTATCTAGAAAAAGAAGAGATTGTTTTAATTTGTGAGGCTCAGTTCTGGTGAAGCTTTCAGTTTCTTCAGTGGATGGTTATTGAAGGGAAGATGAAAGGAAATAGAGGGCAGTAAGCCTGAGAGTCTGCCCTAGAAGGTGTGTTACCAGTAAAAATCATAGAATCAGTTTGGTTGAAAAAGACCTTCAAGATCATTGAGTCCAGACATAAGCCTGATCTACTGAGTCCCATCACTAA
This sequence comes from Odontophorus gujanensis, assembly GCA_013399175.1. Classification (NCBI taxonomy): domain Eukaryota; kingdom Metazoa; phylum Chordata; class Aves; order Galliformes; family Odontophoridae; genus Odontophorus; species Odontophorus gujanensis. Next base: position 19,410 of record VXAB01011508.1, read on the forward strand.
GCCATGTTCCTTATTACCATGTCCACATGTTTCTTAAAGACCTCACTGGGCAACCTGTTCCAATACCTGACCATTCTTTCCTTTATAAAATTCATCTTGATGTCTAACCTAACTCTTTCCTCATGCAACTTAAGACCATTTCTTCTTATCTGATCACATGTCACCTGAGAAAAGAGACTGGCACCCTCCCCACTGCAGCCTCCTTTCACAAATAGAGCGTACTGAGGTTTCTTTCCTCTTGGCCTACTCTTCTTCAGACTATACAGCCCCATTTCCCTCAGTTGCTCCTCATCTTGTTTTCTAGGCCTTTCTCCAGCTTTGTTGCTCTTCACTGCAGATACTTGAGCAAGAAAATGTCCTTCTGGTAGTGAGGGGCTCAAAACTGAACTCAGTATTCTATATGTAATCTTGCCAGGGCTGTGTACAGAAGGGCCATCACTCCTCTTGTCCTGTTGGCTATACTGTTTCTGGTGGATTAAGGACAAGAGAAGTCATTTCCCATCTTTGTCTCTAAAATTCAAGTGTGCTGTATTAAGGCAAGCAAGATGAAGCAGAACAAGAGTATATTTAACAGCTGACAAACTTATTAATCACATAACATATAAGACAATGGTGGAGCTGTCCTAGGTTTGGATTTGTATTTTGGAAGCCTTTAGTGTTGTCCAGGAAGAAGAATTCAAGGCAGGCATCCTCACTGGCCTCAGGTTGGCAAAAAATTTTTATACCCCAGACAGAAGTATCTCAGCAATTTTGGATGTGATATTCTGGTCAAAATCTGACCTGCCTGATGTATATTATAGTTGTTCATTGTACCCTCATTTCTAAAGGATTTTGAAAGGGACACAAAAAATGTGCCCAATTCCCAAACTACTTCGGGTTGTGACTGCATATTGTTAGAAATTGTAAGTGGGGTTTAAAGTTGCATTCCAACATAGTTGGATGGATTTGGAGTTAGAAGCACTTTAAAAATCTTCACCAAAAAAGCTATAAAAATCACTAGGAAAGTTTGTTTCACTACGCTAAAACTGATTTGTCGCTATTTCAACAAATTTTCTTTTGAGGGTGTTGCTTTCATGGAATATCTGTTGAGAGGCAAGGCAAAACAAAGTTACTTTCCTGGTATATCCAGGCCTGTGATCACCTACAGATGGAACTTGATTTGGGTTTTTCTACTTTGTATATAAGAGGTTAAATTAACTGCTGAGTTGAGTCACTGTTTAACCCATGCTGTGATTTATTTTATTTTTTTTTTTCTGAAATTCAAGTTAATGTTTTCTTTGTTTTACAACTTGTAAATCCTGTGTAAATCCAGAAATGTGAGGTAGGACATTTTTCCTTTAGCTCACAACAGTCTCCTTCAGTTGCTGAGTCCCTTTTAAACTGCCTCGTCAAGTTTCTCTCTTACAAGTGACCAACATTCAAAAGTTACTTCTAAGTTTTGGTGTGGTTATAGGTGTACTAGTTTCTAAAAGAAAATGATTTTAACTGAATTCTGAATCTGGTATTTCTTCTTCCCCAGAAATCTTTCTGGTGTGCTCAGACATAGTCAAAACTTGCCAAATTACGGAGGTATCTCAGAAAGTAGTGCCTCTTCCACTTGTAAAAATGTGCAGCAACAGGGGTCATCCACAGTTGCCAGTGCTGAAGTGTACCACTCACTGTGTTCATATTCACTGTTTGGTTTACATAAACATTCAGGAAGTGTTGATGAATGTCAATGGGTGCCAATTTTTCTGCATGGAGAAATCCAGTTCCATGCCTTTACATCATATGCGCTTCTATGTCAGACTGCCCCTCTGCTTCCATCTTTCTCATGGTAACAAAATGTAATTGAATATTGGTGGGAAGCTGGAACTCTTCTGCCACATGATCAACATCTACCTCTTTTGTGATAGATGTGATATTGTGGTCCTACATTAAAAAAAATAATCAGAGGCATTACTTTCAGAGCAGCTTTCATAAACTGTAGAAAAACCGTATAAAATAATTTAAAATTCTTATTAGACCGAATTGAATGCTTTGTGGTGGCAATCCCAAGAAGAAATCTTTTACAAAACCAAAACAAGCAAACTACAAGCACGAGAACTACCAGCCCCCCTACTGAGGCTACAGTTGTTGTATGGATCTTTAAAATAAGTGATAAGATTGACTGGAGAGAAGATGAGATTAAAAAAAACCTTTGTGTTTAGGGCCCTCTCAAAATTGACTATGTGTTAATACTAGCAACATTGTCAAATTGGCAAGCTAGTAAAAGAGCACTTGTGCAAACATAATTTGGCAAGTAAAATCATGTGTGCATTATGTGGCCACTGTGGAGACTAAAACATTTTTCAAGACAAATTTTCATTTTGATACGAGAGATCTACAATGTGCTTCTTACGTTAGAGTAGAATGGTGTTTGCAGATAAGTTTTTATGTATTTATTTCCTTATTCAGAGGGCAACGTCTTCTGTTTTGTAATGGAAAATTTTTCAAGTTCTTTAAGTTGACCCCATCATATACAAATTTTAGAGAATTCTAGGTATTCTTATAGATTTACAAGTCTCTGGATGACTGGTTATGTTTGGTACAGCTCCCTGCTGAATAGAGCTTGCAGCAGTGAAGACTACCCACTATCATGAAATTACATACTGATAGGAGCTTTCTTTTAATTCTGAATTTGATTTCTCTCCTATATAATCTCCTCCTTTAGGAGATCAAGTGGCAGAAAACTAATAGGATGGGAAAGTTTCTAGAGGGCTTCTTCCTCCATATTGTTCCACCTTTGTCCTGTCATGATCTTCTAATTTCTCAAAAATTTTCTGCTTTGGTATGGCTAAAAAAACCTTGAGCTAGAAGACTGCTTTATCTCACCATTTCAAGACTTATTTCTCTTGGCTTTGTGCTATCATTTATTGTTTTTGGAGGAACATGGTAGCCTCCCAGAATAGTAGTGCTTCTGTCTTCCTATCGGCAGATGCATACAAACTCCTATCCATTGATGAACAATCTCCTTTCCAGTAAGCAGCATGTCACTTAAAAAGAAGATCACTGTATTCTGGCAAAGACCTGAATTTTGTTAACCTGGACGCAATAGATGACAATTATGTAGCTTCATTCTGTATGTTTTAGAAAACTTTTGAAGATAAAATGTTTTGCCACAGGAGGAGCAAGTGATTGTTAAAGCAACTTAATAAGGATCTGAAGCATTAACTTTACTTACTCTAAAGCAATGTTTAAAGTAAAACTTCTATGCTTTGGTTTCAAGACAGCAATGCTTTTCTGTTGTATTTTTTTCTGACCACAGTTGCAGGTGAAATAGTTACTTCTCATGTAGTATATGGTAAAATCAAAATCCTTTACCGTTCTTGCATGTTTAAAGCATGCAGCATGACTTGCTGTGTCAAGCTACTAGGGCTATGTTTATAGCAATAAACCCAATAAAGTAAAATTGTGACACAGTCATTGATTACTGTTTGCCATATCTATATTTCCATGTTGAAGCCTTCCATTAGGGTGCTGCAGAGCAACCCTATGTGAAGACTTTCTTGTGAATTTTTTGGCTTACTGCTAATAGTTGCAAGAAACATGGCAAACTTTTCCATTAAGGAAAATAAATGGTTCAGTACATAGGTATGGATAGTGAGGAATTTTTGTTTGACTTAAAAGCATGCTGAAGTAGTATTCAAATTTTAGGACATAGCTATTCAAGGGACATTGGCATGTGAATGTAGTTTTTCTGAAAACAAAACAATAACAATGTGACTTTAAAAAAAAAAAAGATTCCTAAAGATACAATTAAAACATCAAGGAGTTTTAGAAATACACAATTTGTCAGATGCTGTTATATTAACAGCACTAACTTTTTCAACATTCAGAGGAAATAATAAAAAAATAATAGAAGACCATCTCTGACTAACCTGAAAAGAACGTTAAAGTGAAAGGAAGCCCTGTGGGTAGGGATAGTCTCTCTAACTTTCTAAATTAAACTGATGCATAAAGTACGGAATTATTAATGTGTACAACTGGGCTGTGATTACTTCTTTTACAATATTGGTTTTAAATAGAGAATACTCCTTTTTAACTGCAATCTAGCTATTGGGTGTGAAGATGAATATCACTGAAGAAATACGATTTCTAAAAGTCAAACTACCATTGAGAAAAGGGAGCAGAACAGAACTATCTTTTCCACTACAGAGACTTTCATGAGGAGATAAACACAGTTCTAGCTGAAGAAAAGTGGAGACTGTTCCGCGTGATGATATTTATACTGAGTGAGAAGAGCTGGGGATGTATTAGCTTCTTGCTGTAAAAGGAAGGACAGGCAATACCGAACATTTTAGTAAGTTGAATATGAGTGATATAGGTAATATAAGTAAATATGTAATGCAGTAAATACAAGTACATGGTCAAAGCAGTGAAGGGAGATCAATGATCACATAACAGCAGTCTTGTTTATTGTCATTATAGAAACATCCATTTAAGGATAGTAGTGCTGGTGGCTGGGGAGACAAGGAGAACACTTTCTGTAACTTTTCTGGAGAAATGATAGTCAGCAGGTAGCAATGGCCAGAGGCTGGCAGGGGTCTGAATTCTGATTCAAAGTAGGTTGCATAAACCACACTATCCAGAGACTGGGACGGAAATATTGGCGCACCAGTGGCAGCAGATAAAGCAGTGTTTAAAGATGAAAGAATCAAAGCTGCTCATAATAAATGTTTGTTAATGAAAGAATTTAAATGCCTCTAGAAGCAGTAAGATGGATGAAGAAGGACTAGGTCCTAAGAGGACCAAGGCAGAATGCAACCCTAAATTTCATTCGTATTTGACACAAATAAAACCAATCCTTTCCCAGTAGAGATTTAAAACATATTCCTCACTCAAGAGCTTTAAGTTATGCCTTAAAATAGCTTTATCCAAGGCTATGGTGGTAGTCTGTCTCAATTAAAAATAAACAACTCTAAAATAAAAAAATCTTTGGTGCAGTTGTTAGAATGTCTGAATAGAGTATACACTTTTTCTATTTACTGTGGTAGCATAATCGGAACTATTCTTCAAACATTTGGTATCTGTATGTCTCTAACAGAATTCCGTGCATGATTAGAATCCTAAAGGAGGGCAAGATTTATTTCATATTACTGGGGTGAGGGAATTCATATGATTGGGGTTGGGGTGAGTTTCAGAAAATTAAAATATGTTTAAGCCAGGGAAATGAAGTAATTTCAAACTAAGGGTGAAATAAAAAGAAGCAAAACAAAGGATCTTTTGTTTCTCTTTTCTTATGAAAATGGAAAACAATTAAATTTAGACGGGTGACGTTTGCGGTGCAGTGACTACAAAATTTAGCCCAATGGCTAAAGCAGTGCTTGCAGTCTTTATAAAGCCCATCATCACGCAAATCCTATGTTAAGGATAAAAGTAGTTTGTAGTCCCATTTTTAGATCTCTGCCTAGGGCATGTTTCGTACAAAACCATATAGTTTCCTGTAAAAGCTCTCTTTGATTACTAAATAGTTTTGCTTAGAAACCGCACCTTTACCCTTAAAGTGCAGAGGCAAAGCTTTTAAAACAGTGCTAAATGTTCTCTGCACTTTGTATGGTGCTGCAGGGACGAGGAATGTAAAGGTTTTGGGCTTTTACGAGAGGCTGGGTGACCAGGGTTGCAATTTGCATTTGCAAATCCTCCCGATTTTTCCTGGCAAATGAAGCCTGCCAGCCCGGTGAAGCCTTGGAGAGGGAAAGCCAAGCTGAGGTGCAGCAGCTGAATTCCAGCAGGTGCAAACTGCCCTTCAGGGAGGGACGCAGCAGGGAGGACCCCGTGCTGCACAGAGCTGTCAGCAGAAGCTCATGGAAAACAGGCAAGCCTGGTAATAGCAGTGTGAGATGGACAAGAAATGGATGACAAGTTATATGAGTACCTGCAAGAGATCTGTGTAAAATTTGTTGCTACATGCGTGGAGTTTACAGCTCTATTTTGAATAAGGGGATTCTAATTCCTTAGTTTTCCAAGAACAAGAACTTTGCTCTTGTCATTATAATGCCATCTGAATATACCCCTTTTACATACCTATGCCTTCAACTTATAGCAAATAAACCCTTTTCACAAAGTTAATCGTGCTGGTTTTTATGCATTATTTTTGGGGATTACATGCAAAAGATGCACATGCGATTCTTGGCCATGGCTCATACTCTTCAAGGAGGACAGGAAAGGGCTGGGCCTGCAGCTGGCTGCTCTGACAGATGCGTAACTACAACTTCTTCTGAAGGCCCTGAGAGAATCTGGACTAAAAATGCCCAAGCATGTTTTTGAAGGAAACACTTTCTCTGAACCCATCATTTTAATGATTTATTTAGTCTTCATGTAACTAGAAATTTAGGAAGTATGCAATATGTCTGCTTACAGAGGTGGTTGTCAGTCACTTTCCATCTGAAATGGAGCAACTCTGGCAGTTAACTACGGGCACTGCTGCAGTCTGAGTTGGGGCAGCAGTTCACACACCAGTTTTTATTGTCCTTTGCTCTGTGTCTGTAAAGCCACTTTAAATTCACAGTTAGGAGGCTGTCAAGCTTGTGGTGCCGGTCTCAGCAATATCCTGCAGCAGTGAGCTCCAAGGCTTTAGATTATTCTGATTTGTCCATTTGGACGGAGGCCTTTTTTTTCTTTCAGATGAGACAGGGTGTTTAGTTCCCAATCCCCATTTTCTCAGCAGTGTTTGTTATTTTATATACTTTGATCATTCTTGTTCTTACTCATTTTTGTCAGATAGATGTTCCCAATTCTTTCAATCTTTTTATCATTCTTAATGCACTTCTTTCTGATGTATCTGTTTTAGCTGGGCTAACCAGAAATGAGCAAAGTATTCCAGGTGAGGTCAAATTGTTGATGTACATAATCGGTAAGATCCCAGCCCTACTGCTGAAAATTCACACTATTATCTAAGGGGTGAAGTGCTGCCACAATTCCTGCGTTACTCTTCCTCCAATTTTTCACATATTCAGCTTCAAAATTTGGCAGCTAAGAATTTAATCTAGAGTCTTACTGATGCAGCATCCTCCATTAAATTGCTGTTAGTTCTCAGATTAGCAGTGAAAGTTTGTAAATGGGAATAGTTCCCTCCCCAAAATACTTCAATGAATTTTCTCCTGATTTGATATGGAGCTACACTTGCTATTCATTTTGAATGAATGGAACCAGGGGCATCAGCCCAGACTTTGAAACAATGTTGTGTTCACAGTGACCTTTAGCTGGGAAATCTTCAAAAATGCATTATATAGCATATGAAAACAACACAACAACAAAACAAAAAATAAAAAAGCCGGTTTCATTAAATGACTTTGTTCGTAATTCACTACAAATATGAGGGAAAGCAGTTAGAGGGGCTTTCCCTCATAGAAGAAATACGTTGACTCCTCTTTCCTCCCCAGAATCCTCTAAGAAATGTTCAGATTGTTGCTGGCTAATAAATACAGTAAATGAAATGTTAATAAATCACAAGCAATTTAGCCTGACAATAACATGGATTGACTGCATTGATTAAATTGATTATGTTTCATATATTTACAATATGTAGACACAAGCCCAATTTATTTTCTGAAGAGTTCAAGGTAGGTATCATTGCTTAAAAAAAAAAAAAAAAGCAAAACAAAACAATGGAGTAATGTTTGTGGTTGCTATCTGCAATAATCTAATGCTGACAGAGAGCAGTATTTTATTTAGTAATTAACAGTGTAAAGGGGAGAGAAGCTGTCATGTTGGTTCTTAAGCTGGGGAATGTGATGAAAGATGATATCTGCGATCTCATCCTTTCCACTTGTTTAGGATTGTCAGGATGAGAAATGTCAGCATTATGAAAGCTCAGCTCTGCTCTTGATATGATAAAACCCTTCAAAAGCCAGTCTTTCTCTCCCTCTCCCCCCCCTCCTTTCTCCCTCTCCCTGCACTTGCTTTTTTATTTATCCTGTTTTGTTAGATGGCAGAAATATAATTCTTTTCTTTCTTCCTATTATAAGCCACCATTTTTGTTTTATTATATGTTTCACAACCCCTAATGCCCCACTGAAAATTACCTTGTTAAATGACAGTGTTTCAAAGCCATGAATCCTTTCCACCATTCCCTCAGAGGTTTGAAACAGTCAACAGACTGTAAAGAATAAATAATAAAAAAGTATTGATTATTTTGATGACTGTGAGATTCAATTAAGTATTAATTTTGCCCTCCAGTGGACCTATCAAGGTATTCAAAAGGGAGGATTCGGCTCAGCTAAATGTGTGCTGAGTGCTTCAGCCTTAAATAGGGAGAAAATGTGTTTACCTACAGTATTTGAAGAGGAGTGCATTGATGCACAGAGTCCAATATTTAAGTGCTGTGCAAATTAAGCCCTGGTGACAGTGACATTGTTTTCAGCGATATGAGTATTGACTAAAGAAGTGCATTTGATGACAGCTTAAACTATTTGTATTGATTAACATTTTCATAGATTATCATGTGTCATATCAAATTCACTTTTCAGACATGAATACATTAAAAAACCCATAGGCAAACATCGACCAATGTGGTGACGGGACAGAGGGAACATGCTAACCAACCTACTTGCTCGCTGGTCACCTGTTCTCTGCATAAGAACCATTTAGGCATGAACTTTGCAATAAATAGCTGCCAGGGAGTGCAACAAGGTCACTTGTTCCTCTCTTTTTTTTCAGTTTTTTGACTCTGGTTTCCCTGCTGTCATGGTATTATACCTGTTAGTTTGCAAACTGGATAATAGAGTGTGCTCGGAAATAATGCCTGACCCCAAATGTCCTCAGTGAGCAGAAGATAAAACAGATCCAATTCGTCAGGATACAATTTAAATAGATAGATGTAAGGTTTTATGGGGCTGTAATGACCCAAGCACAACAATAATTGCAAACTGTTTGTGTAAGTATCTTCCCTCATTTTATCTTTAAAAAGAAAAAAAAAATGTTTATGTGTTTTTAATTTTAAAAACAAAAATATATGTTTGTGTGTGCTTGCAGACTTCTGAGGCGTAGCATCCCAGAGGCGAGAACCGTTGGAAGAAATCTGTGTCTCTGTTGAGTGTGCATGCTGAAATGGCTATTTGTTGCTGTGTATTTTCATAGAAACACTGGCAGAGAGATGGTGTGTGTTTGAATTTGTTAATGTTGCACGGTGGAGGATGCCTCTTTAAATCACCAGGGAGTGCTCGCAGGGCGCTCCTCTTCGGTGCCGTTGGAGCATACAGGAATTTCGTTTCTTACTATGTTAAGGACAGAGCGAGGTGTAAAAACATACACACACGAAAAGCACATCCCACAATTAAAGCTGTGTTGGTTATGTTGCTTTCATAGAAGTTTTTCTCCAAAGCATCCTGAATCTCTCACATGCTAGTTGAGCTTTAATAGGGTGGGGAGTAATGGAAAACTCATTGGATCTGTAATAGCTCTTCACTTGACTGCAGCCAGCAATAACAGCAGGAGCAGCCAGAGATAAGAGAGAGAGAGAGAGAGTGTATGTGTGTGTGTGAGGGAGAGGGAGTGGAAGAGAGACTATACGCACACCAAAGCTGCCACTTTTTTTTTTTCCCTCACTCTTTTTTTCCCCCATCCTAGGATCCAATGATAGCTGGACAAGTCAGTAAGCCCTTGCTGTCACTGCGGAGTGAAATGAATGCAGAGTTGAGAGGTGAGGACAAGGCAGCTACTTCAGACAACGAGCTGAATGAGCCCCTGCTTGCGCCTGTGGAATCAAATGACAGCGAGGACACTCCCAGCAAGCTCTTCGGTAAGTCTGTCTAGGTATTTCATTTCACTGCTACCATGTTGTCCGGAAGAGCAATCTGCCCCCGTTCTGGTTTTTTGTTGTTGTTGTTGTTGTTCACTCAGTTCTCTCGTAACTACCAAGGAGTAGCTCAGAGCATGCAGGCAATCAGCCCTCTGCTCCCACTGCACCTCGATACTGCAGTGACAGTGTCACATCCTGAAAACTTTTGTCAACAGTGAACTTATTTTATTCAAGTTACGCTCGTTTTACGCTCTCATTTGGCTGCAAGGTCTCTAATGTTAAAAATGGAAGGGGAATCCTTTTTCTTGGAGTAGTTCATTAACATTTATGGCATTAAGTGCTGATGTGAGTGCTGATATGCTGTCAGCCCTTTCTGTGACTGGGCTAAACTGAGGAGCTACCATTTTAAATGGTAAAGATAAACCTGCGTGAGGAGAGCTGAGAGAGTCCCATTGCAAACAGTCTGTACTGAGTAAACAAAGGCTGCCAAGCATAGTGCACGTGGAGCTGATGTTTTTAAATTTTAAATTAGAAATAAAATATTTCTTCTAAAGCGTGTGCCATGAAAAAAAAAAGAAAACTGTTTAATTTTTAAATAGCCTAAATTATGCCAGATGAAAGCATAACCTTTCCTCATCAAAACAAAAGCAGTAAGAGTGGCACTCCAACACAGACATCTGTCATTCAAACGGATGACACCCTGTAAGCCAACTCAGGCAACTCTGATCTCTAATCAGAAAAGGGAGCAGAGTTGTTGAGGCGCGTGCTTGAGTGATAGATGTTGATAGATGTCTGAGCTGGAGCAGTACTCCACGGTACATAGTGACATTTTGGGTTTAGAGTGACTGCTCTCTTGGAGAAGTTCCTTTTAATTATTTCCATTCGTGACTTAAGAGAAACCTTAATAGAAGCAGAGCATTTCCTTAGTTTTTCCCTGATCCTATAGGTAGAAGTTGTAGGGAGAAAGATCTTGTCTAATGAGAATGCAGCTTTAAGGCACAGAGAGAGCCCATTTTCTAGGATTCAAGTTTTGATTTCATGATCTGTAAGAAAATCTGTAGTGGTGTTCACATTCCAGTATTCCTGCAGTAAGAGCTGCAAGATTTTATAAACAAAAGAATGCATGCTATTTTCTTTCAAAATATTTCTCACCCCTTACTGGAAGAAATTGCACAATAATGTTTTACTTAGTAACTTTGCTACAAATAAGGGAAAATAATAACAATAAATCCAAAATTTAATTTCTAAATTGCAGTAATGACCATTACTGAATATTACATCCACGTTTAAGTACCCCCTTAGTAATCTTTGTTTCCATGGAAAACATAATTTTCGTTATCAGTTTGTGTATTCATACACCACGTAACAATTGTTTTAGTCCATTTCATCCAGGAAGTAATTCTGATATCTAGAATACAGAAGGCTTTTACTTGCATATATATTAGTATAAATATCTTCCACTGTGTTTGTATTTTTTATCCAATCAAATGTATAGGGTGCATCTGTTAAATATATCAAGGTATATAAAAAAGAAAAATGGACTTCTAATTTGAGAGTACTGACATGCCTGCTTTTAGACCAGGCGAGTCTTGTGATAAAAGGCGGGCTGCTTTTTGAGCCATTGTCATTTGGATGCTCAACAGTGGTAATGAATTGTACACACATACTTTCATTAGAATTGCCGTGTGGGATCGTAGGACTGATGTGCAACAATATCTGATCTCCTGGATTGTAAATGTAATTTGTATACCTAAAAGCAGTGATGGAAGAACTACGAATTAGTATTTTGTGCTGTTCGTTTCAGCAAGTATGTTTGCCAGCCTGGTATTTATACTACTAAAAGGATGTTTCTAAGACACACACACACACACACACACACACACAAAATAAAAAAAGTAGGTGAGATAGTTCAACTGCCTCTGTACGAACTTATGTACTGCTTATCTGGGTTCTGTGACAATTACAACAGATGCTAGAGATGTAGCAGCAGCTCTTACCAGTTAATTTTAGTAACTTTGAGAACAGAAAGCAAAGAAAAACAGGGCTATTTTAACACACTGAAGGATAAAATGAAGCTCATTTATTCAAAATAGATACTTAGCCTTTATGTCGTGGATGTGTGCCTTTAAGATATATTTGCAGTAAATATTTAAAATTTACTTCTGTTTAATGCTTTGATGCACGAATATGGATGATTATTCTATATCTGTTTCTCTTTGTTTATTATTAAGAATAGCATGTTAGGAATGCGTACTTTGGGGTTTTATTTGCAGTCTTTGAAATTACATTATTTGTGGACTTGTTTGACATAGAGTATGGCATTTTCTTCCTCTTTCTCCTTTGTGATGAAAGAAAATAATTTCCTTTATATAATATAACAAGTAATAAATTCTGTGTGAAAATTTGCCCAAATCTATTAAGCAAGAGAAAGAGAAGCAGTTTGGAAAGTCAGAGAGAGGAGATGGGTCCATAAAAGAACAAAGTTTTCCTACACTGTCGCTTCCATGTTTTTTGAGAAAATGGTGAATACCATGCACTGATTTAGTGGAAATGAATGACCAGCAGTTGTTGTCTAATGTTTTGTCAATGTTAGCAATGTTTCACAAGTATTATTTTCATACAGATGAGCAGAATTGAATGATTAGGTGCACAGAGCTTTATTCTTTCTCATCGGACACATTCTGCTTAGCCTTCTTGTGACAGATGGGTTTATTTCCGCAGACACCCACACTGCTCACCTGTACCTTTTCCTAAAATCCACGTCCTTTATCTTACACTTCACTGTTTCAGTATTTCACTGCATACCACAGAAACAGTGGACATTTTAGTTTTGGTAGCACATAGCCCTAAAAGGGCACCAGTCCCTGCCCCAGGTGAGAGGAGGGCAGGGCTACAATGAATTATGCTTATGTTTGACTTGGGAAGATACACATTAAACTTTTATTTCTCTTGCGGCTGCTCTGGTACCAATGATAGGGTAGAGGCTGTGGCTATGTGGGTTTCAGACAGCAGCACCAGCAGGGACAAATTTTTTGCCAATTTGAAGTAGCTCTCACCAGGAGCTGTGTGTGGGTGCCTGGGATTGGAGCACATAGTCACTGTGGTGCGGTGTTACTTGAGAAGGGCGGCGGGAGCAGTTGGGATTAGTGTGGTTGTGCTTGCTGCTTGTTTGCCTGCTTTTCTTTCTGTTGTGATGTTTTCGTTTGGTTTTACTCACAGAAGAAATGGCTGCCCTGGAGCTGAAGGGGTTGTATCCGTAATGCTCGCCTTGTGCTTTTTTTTATCAGTGAGCTTTTTCGCATCTTAGTACCTGTGTGCCAAAAAATTTCCAATACTGAAATAATGTGAAGCAAAAAGGGGAGTTAAACACAATGTGGAATGCTTTCTGAAGTGTGAAATATTGGGAAATCTCTATGTTTTGAGACACGCAAGCTCAGAAGTAGCATTTTGAAGTCTGGAGTTTGTGCAGGTTTAGAGTTGCAGTTCCAGAAATCCCGTTTTTGCTGAGCAGCAAGAGGCAAAGTTGCTTGGCAAGAGATCTTGTGGCTGTCATTAATTGTTTAAAATATTTGTGAAGCAGTGTCTTCCATTTTAGTCACACTAAGTAATTAATCAACACAGAAATTATGGTAGGCTGGCTGACATTCCTGGCAGTGTCATTTTCAGCGCAACTTGTGTTACTCTGCATTATGCTTTAAAGAAGTCACACAGGCCTAGTTCTCCAGTTCTCATTAAAAAAAAGTTTTTTTTATGTTAAGTAGTAGCTTTACTTGAATAAAGCCATTAGACTTAGTACTAAACTAGGTGTCTTTTTACACAACATCTTCAAAGAAGTTTAAAATAAGTTATCAAGTATTTGTCTGGAAAATGTCAAGAACAAAACAATGTTTAGCTGTGTAATATCGTAACTGTTGAGATTCAAAAGCTGGTACAGTCACTGGGTTCCTGCTGTGTGAAATCCCATGTACAGTAAAAATCCCAGGAAATTCATCCAAGCTTGAGAAGCACCTGTGCGCTGAGGTTGGCTTTTATGGGGCTGGATCAGATCACTAATGAATACTTAATCAAAGGTAATTTGTTATGTAATTAGATGATGGCTAAAATAATTTTACTAAATCTTAAGAAGTTGGTTTTTGTTTATATTAAGCCTGTAGATCTATGCATAAAGCTTACAGAATTAAAAGAAAAAAAAAAAAAGAGGTATTATAGTGAGTGCAAGATCCAAGCAGTATTTGTGGAACAGAAATGTTTCCTACTAAGGACTGCAGGACAGCAGAAAAAATAAAAAAAGAAAAAAAAAATGCTTAGTAACCTATTTTTTGTGCTGGCAAGGATATGTGCCACTGAAATTAAATCTTAGACTGCCTGTACTGGCACCAAAGGCTGTGGTTCTGTACCAGCTTTCTGCTTTTTCATAATGCTGTGTATGTTTGAAATAGCAAGCAGGGTTCTGCAAGTTAAAGGAATCTGCACTCATTTCCATAAGCAAGGGTTTCTTTTCAAAACCCTGAGCAGGCTTTGGTATTTTGTTTTCCTTCCCAGGACCATTACCACCACACAGATGTGTGAGCATCTTCCCGTAGAGGCATACGCACGCGTGCTGCAGCAGAACAGGGCACAAGTTCTTTCTAGTTCACGGTGCTCTGCTAGCAGGTCCCTCGTATTGCTCTTTAAGGAAACGTATGCTATCCAGTATCATTTTAAAAAGAGAATTGCTTTGATTAGAATTTATGGTGCTGGCATCATTTCAGTTACAGAGGGTGAAGACTAAATTGTTTTTCACCTCTGGAGATGATGGCCTGGGGGATCAGAGTGGGGGTCACTGCCAGGCTGCTCAGAGAAGCTCACATCACTGTCATCAGCAGCACGGCCTGACTGTGGGGGAAGGCCCATGAATAAGGAGCTGCGCTCTCATCACTGTATTTAAGGATAGTTCTCTGTATTTCGGTTATACTCTTGTAATTTAAGGGCCTACAAGGTGATGACCCATCAGAAATGTTTTGATGAGATGTGGTAAATTCAGGGAAAGCAAGCAGTGTTTTCATTACTCTTGCTGCATTTTAATGCTCTAGTGTATATTTCTGTCCAAGGGAAGTTTAAAGCCCAGACTGTTTCAGTATTAAAACTAAGGCCTTCTTGTAGGCACAGAAACCATTTGAGATCTGTTTAATTTATATAAAAAGATTCCTGTCTCTTCACTTGGTTTTATTCAGCAAGTCCACAGTAATTTCCACATTGTGGGTGCTGTGGTGTGAGAAGTTATCGGTTACCCGTGCAATCAGAAGGGGCCCTGGGACCAATCCTGCTAGTGCCTGAAGGTGGGATACTCTCATTAGAGCATATAGTCTGTGAATTAGGAGCATAGCTTCATTCCAAGGATGGTGCCAAAGGAGAGTGTTAATGGATGGCATATTTAGAATGTCAGCTCGCAATACAGGCTTGTAAGTTTTCAAAGCATCTGAAAATTTGATGGTGGGATTGATTATGTGATTGCTGAAGGGTATGTTTGATGTCAACATTTAAAAATAGAAGTTTGTGGACAGTTAGGGGCTTGAATAACTCCTCTGACTTATGTTACTGTCTGACTTCCTGGTGTAGTTCTTACCAAAGTAGAGGGGTGTGGGAGGATGCACTGGTGAGCAGGCAGCAGATGCCCATTTGAGCCTAAGAAGATGTTGTGTCTACTGAAACACAAAGGGAGATGAGGTGGTAAGACGGAAAATCCATCTTTGGCTCAGGGCTCCTGCTGTGCCCGTGTACTCCTGCTGCTGCTGAGAAGAGGCTGGGCTTCTGTTCCTTTTATCCATCATTGTAAGCAAAACTGGGATGATGAAGAGCAAATTTACTTGTAAATTCCCTTGCTTTTATGGAAATAAACCAGCTGTTGCTGCACCTCAACTGTGACAAAGGGAACCCACTTAAAAGAAAAACAAAACAAAAAACAAAAACTAAAACACCACTACTTTGAGTGTGGAGAAAGTAATGCTTTTTTTTAGACAGTTCTGCTTTTTATTTCTCATGAATTTCTAATTACTTCTTTGCTTTTTTGTTTTTTTTTTTTTTTTGAGCTAAGTGTGCATTATGCATTTCTTAAATGAGGCTTGAAGTCTTATTATCTGCATTTATATACAGAATAACTAACATTATTGTGGGAAAGAGAAAAAAATGAAATGTGAGTATGCAATTTGTATGACTGAATGACAAATAGTTCATTTTTAATTAGTTAATTTTTCTTCCCCTGTCTTTGAAGCTATAAAAATAACATCAGCAAACAAACTTGTTTAAAAGCAACATAAATGGCTGGCAGTTTCAAAGTGGAGCTTGCTGGCTACCAGGCAGTAAACAGGTAATTTGTGAAAGAACTGTTACTTTCTTTGATTGAGATCCTTGCAGGTTTGTGTTTTGAGATTAATAATAGATCAGACACTTGCACATTAAAAAGGAAGCAAATGCAAAAAAAAAAAAAATAGAGAAGGAAAGAGAATTGGATGTTTCTATTGGACTCCATGCGATGAAGCAAGTTCTCTTGGAAATATGCACGAGAGGCAGACAGAGAAGATGTGTTTGCCCAAATGTGCACATGGCATCACTTAACACCTCTCTTGATTTCCTTATGCTAAACAAAGAGATAGCAAGTGCTTATACCAAGCTGGTACACTGTCAGGGGGCAAGCTGTATAAAGTTTCCTGCTGTCAGGTTAATAAATTTTTTAAAAATATCCAAAGGCAGAGGTAGCTGTAGGAAGCTCATAGTAACAGTTGCCATTCTCCCATGGATCATTTTTCTCTTTAATATCCTATGTAGCACTTGGTTTTCCTTGTTGTGTTGTTTTCTTAGGTTTTGTTCTTTCTGACACTTGTGAGTTCTTTGTTTTATTTCTTTTTCATTGCAAAGCTGTTTCTTTCTGTTACATCCATCACCTGTGGTCCCTTTCTGGGGGAGAGATGGTCAGAGGATGGGAAGATCAGCATTACGGCTTTTTCTAATTTGATGTTGCAGTGTATTCTATATACTTTTTTCTTTTCTTTCTTTTTTTCCCACTAATGGTTTATTTTTTGACTTGTAATACATCTACCATTAGTACTAGTTCTACTATCAGTACTATCAGAATAACATTTTGCTGGTTACAGAAATCGTTTCTGATGGGCTTGGTGACAGAAGCTACGTGAAAATGACAACTAAATCAGAAAATTAATGATGAAGAGAGGCAAAAGCAGAATAAAATTAAAGGTGTCATAATTTGTGAGTTTCAACAGGAATGTTATTTCATAATGGAAAAGGTTTGATGTTTGTTCATGTAAAGTCTTTATTTTTCTTCTCTGTGTGAGAATCAAAATCAATATTGGTATGAAACAAAAGGAGATTTGTATTGTGACATGTCCTGCTTTATGTTTTGATATTGCTTTGATGCTCTCGAAAGCAGGTCTGAGCCCTTCTACTTTGAAAGCGGAGGTCATCTGGAGAAGAATAGTACCTCAGCCCGTCTGGCTAAATAAAACCTGCTGTTTTCAGGCAGACTGAAATTGGGTTCATTCTGTAGATAGTCTACAAATATCTGCATCTGATAAATCAATGCTCAACCCATACCCTGGCAACTCTCTAAAACATGGCTAATGATAATCTACTGCTTGGCTATTCCTAAAGATAGTTTGGATTTTTCTGCTATTTCAACATATACAGAAGGAGTGGTTGGGAGAGGGTGTTGTTTTTATCAGGCATCCTTTCTTTTCAGAAAGGTAAATCATTGTTTGGATTTCAGAAAGTAAAGCAAATGAACAAAAAACTTGGTCACAATACCTGGAAGTGGTGACAAAGGTATTAAAAATTATTAATGTGGCTGAATTAGGGTGTAAATTATTTTATTGCAATAGAAGAGTCAGTTCTAAAGCAATTTTATGTTACTCTGAAGATGTGAGTGTTAAACAAATGAGAACAAGATTTTCCTGTGAGAAACGATGGGAATTTACGATTATATTAGTTCTTTGAAAACTGTTCTGGAGTTTTTTGAAGTGCTTTAATACTGTTTTTTTGAAATTGTTGTGTATTTTTCTGTTCAGGCCACGGTTGACCATTAGTGATTCTGTGAAGTCTTTTTAATTTTGTAGCTCCAATCTCACTTAGTCCTGCTTGTTAAAGTCTTGTTTTTAAGTTGTTGAATAATGAATTATTAGCAGTCAGTTCTGTTCCAGCAGAAGATAATGGAAGTCCTTTAGGAGACCACAGTGGATACAGAATCACTTGACCAACGCCAAGACTCATAGAGATTCAGTAGAAAGAAAAATGCCTTCTTTCCTTTCTTACACCTAAATTTTGCAACTCTTCCCCTCTCCACTTGCACTTCTTTGTGAATGCATACACGTGCACGGTGCACATAACCGTGACCAGAAATGTGTCAGTAAGGTCTACTCAAGTGCTTTACTTCTCTGCTGCTGAGTTCCAGGTTCTCTGGGCTTCCGTGTTTTGCTCAAAGCTTATTCTCTGGGGGAAGGTTTGTTACATGAAGAGGACCTTTGTTTAATCAAGAAGCCAGAATTGTTTTTCAGTAAATATACCTTAAGGCATATTTTAATATATTATACTTTGAAGAATCTGTAATTATTTATTGAGGCAGCACAGTATTAACTGGAGAGGGATAAGGATCATTTGAATTCAGTCTAATCTTTTGAGCAAATACAATATGGAGCAGTTTTTATATTTTCTTTTGCATATAATTGGGATTTACTCACATGGTGTGAAGATGTCATGTTTGCTCAGCAATTTGAATAAATGTGAGGCTGGATTTTGAAAGGTCTCAGGTGACCACCCATTGGCATGCTTGAAGGAAGGTCGTGTGATGCATTTGGGTGTTTGTTACAATAACACTCCTGTGCCAAACCGCGGGCAGCCTCTATGGCACTCAGACAGGGCTCTACGTCCTCTCATGTTCCAGCTTAATCTCAGCTGAACATATGGAAAAGAAGGAGGGATCGTTTTGTGATGCCTTCATCTTTGCCAAAAGAACAATTATTTACATTGGTCTTCCATTGCATCATGGACACAGATTTTGATATCATGAAGGCTCTATCCATGCCTGCTGGTATGGCATTGCAGAACAGGCAGTAGACCTGAAGGGCTGACATCTGACCTGCTCTGGGCAGCAGACATATTTTTGTCGATGCTGAAAGCTACATAAATCTGCCATATAAGGCAAGAAGTTTTTTTGTTTGTTTGTTTGTTTTTACGGAATATTCAGAAGACTGGTAGCACAGTTTGTCATAATTAGACTCTAAAAACTAATTATGGACCAAAAATAGTAATTACTACTGAAATAAAAACATGACTAGAAAAATAAACATTGGGACAGATATATATGAGCTCGAAGGTGATTGTAAATGTACAGGCTTGCTATTTCTCCTCCTTTCTTATGCTTCCTTGCCTCATATCGTAAATATTTGGGACTGCAAGCCACAAATCTCTCCAATGGAAAAGTGAAATTTATAACAGTAGGAAAGTAAAAAAGAAAAAAATAATTATTTCTTTATACTTTTGTTTCCAAATTGAAATACTTCATTCTCATAAGCACTGTAAATGTAATGATAATATCCAACATATCCATCTGCATAAGTCATTTGATTTTTCTTTTATGAAGAGAGTGAAGGGAACTCTTGTGTGGCTCCGTGGCTGTGATCTGATGCATTGCTTTCCAAGTCGTCTTACTTTAAGAGCGTGGCTACAGCAGTGTGAACCTTCTCATAAGAGTTGCTAACAAAAAGAAAAAAAAATCTTTCAGTCAGCTGGTGCTGCTTGCTCTCCCCCAGCCCCCACATCTCTTTGCTTTTATGAGGCCATGAATAAAAGAGGGACCAAATGATACAAAGGCCTCCTCAGATGAGATGTCTTCATCGATGAGCAACTTTGGATCTGTTGGTACTGTGGCTTGTGACCCTGGACCTCCAGTGTGTTGAGTCAGAGCCCTTCCTGCACCTTAGCAGGGTGCAGTCAGTGACCAGCCTGAGAACTCAGAGCAAAGCATCCATCTTGTGGGGAGGAGCAGAATCAGGCCCCTTCTTGCTGTGATTAAAAATAAATAAAAACATGAGTTAAGTCTCCAGACTGTGGCCAGGCTTCTGCTTTTTTTTCTTTGTTTTGTTTTGTCTTGTTTTGTTTTTATTTTTGACAATCTGCTCTGTTTTTGTATTTTCTGTGGCTTTGAATAACTGCTGTATTCTGAAACAGCTTAAGACAGTTTAAAAATATATATATATATATATAAATAAGGTTATTTAAAAGACAGCTTACTGCTGTCTGTTTTATTTTGTTTATATCTGATATTTCTTGTGGTATTCAGATGGTTGTAATAGACTAGCAGGAGAGCTGCATGTCTTGTCATCTGTAGTGTATCAATACGTTTTTATAATGATACAATAACCTGAACCCTGTAACAGTTTATGATCCATTTGAGAATTCTTATGGATTCTCAGAGTGACGGAGACCTGAAAAAAGAACTTGACTGCTTTCGCAAAACTGGTGCTGTGACAGGAAAAACTAGTGCGCCTGTGATTTAGTTGCTAAGGAATCATATTGATCTGATTCATCATTAAACTTTTAAGTTTAAAAAAAAAAAAGAAAAAAAAGTCGAGCTGTTGAAGGTGGAAAAAACAGTGATGGGATTGTGAGGGTCTGCAGTACAGGTAAACTGTGCCATATCACTACCGATATTGATTTGTTATGATTAATAAATATGATTTTATGCATTACCCCTGTACTGTATCCATAATAGTGCTTTTTTTAGAGCAAAAGAAAATTGCTTCTTGCTCTTGATTTTTCATTGACTATTTTTAGTCAATGATAAATAAAGAACTTTAACAGCAGTCTGAATGCAGGAAAGACAGGACTTTAAAGTGGGACCTGCAGAATACAGCAGTAATGAATAACCACACAGGGAAGTATACACGCAGCCATCTTAACATTTGTAATGATACTAATTTCCTCCTGCCTTTTAAAATATGCTTCCACATGAGCTCTCAAAAACCATAAAAGCCTGGCATGTAAAGTAAATTGTTTGTCACTTGCTGACGACCTGCCATATTTATTGTCAGGAGAAATGGACATTAGTTGGAAAAGCAGTTGTTAAAGGCCAAACAATTTTTAAAGATGGCAAAGATGTGCAAGGGCTTTCCTTTTTCTAACAATGAGCCACCCCTGCAGACATCAAAAGACAAGATAATAAGACACTTCAAGCACAATTCAAGATTATNGGCCTCCTCGGATGAGATGTCTTCATCGATGAGCAACTTTGGATCTGTTGGTACTGTGGCTTGTGACCCTGGACCTCCAGTGTGTTGAGTCAGAGCCCTTCCTGCACCTTAGCAGGGTGCAGTCAGTGACCAGCCTGAGAACTCAGAGCAAAGCATCCATCTTGTGGGGAGGAGCAGAATCAGGCCCCTTCTTGCTGTGATTAAAAATAAATAAAAACATGAGTTAAGTCTCCAGACTGTGGCCAGGCTTCTGCTTTTTTTTCTTTGTTTTGTTTTGTCTTGTTTTGTTTTTATTTTTGACAATCTGCTCTGTTTTTGTATTTTCTGTGGCTTTGAATAACTGCTGTATTCTGAAACAGCTTAAGACAGTTTAAAAATATATATATATNGAGCTGTTGAAGGTGGAAAAAACAGTGATGTGATTGTGAGGGTCTGCAGTACAGGTAAACTGTGCCATATCACTACCGATATTGATTTGTTATGATTAATAAATATGATTTTATGCATTACCCCTGTACTGTATCCATAATAGTGCTTTTTTTAGAGCAACAGAAAATTGCTTCTTGCTCTTGATTTTTCATTGACTATTTTTAGTCAATGATAAATAAAGAACTTTAACAGCAGTCTGAATGCAGGAAAGACAGGACTTTAAAGTGGGACCTGCAGAATACAGCAGTAATGAATAACCACACAGAGAAGTATACACGCAGCCATCTTAACATTTGTAATGATACTAATTTCCTCCTGCCTTTTAAAATATGCTTCCACATGAGCTCTCAAAAACCATAAAAGCCTGGCATGTAAAGTAAATTGTTTGTCACTTGCTGACGACCTGCCATATTTATTGTCAGGAGAAATGGACATTAGTTGGAAAAGCAGTTGTTAAAGGCCAAACAATTTTTAAAGATGGCAAAGATGTGCAAGGGCTTTCCTTTTTCTAACAATGAGCCACCCCTGCAGACATCAAAAGACAAGATAATAAGACACTTCAAGCACAATTCAAGATTATATTCAACATCTAAAGGCTCATCTCTTGTCAGTTTGCATTTACTCTCCCAGGGATGTGATGCTTCTATCATCATTCTGTCAAGAGGAGTCTGGCAGAAGCGATGAGGGCCCCTCATTTCACACACTTAGTGTTTTTTATCAAATAGCCCACGCTTATTTTGATTCAGCCAAAATGGAGGGATAATTTGAAGAAGGTCATGCGCAAGTACAAAAATCTTGTGCTGATTTGCGTGATTAGAAGGCATTAAAATTGCACGTTTACATTAGTTCTGAGATGTTTTGTCAGTTTATTTAGTAATATACTGTTGAAGCATTAATTTTTTTTTTAATTAAAGAAAAATAAAACTTGCTTAGAGCAACACATGATCTATTATTTAGCAAATATTTTGACCAGTGAGCTATCTTAAGTTGCATTCTTTTAATGTATCTTTAATGTATCCACAAAATGTATTCCCAGTCCCTTTCTCCCTTTCGAGTTGGTCGTTTGGGAGCTCCTGAGGTGAAAGCTTGGCCTGCTTGGACCTATTAGGATTTCCATTGCTGGTGATTTCATCTTCTGAAGTTTTGTTAGAGTAAGGGTTTAGGAAGCTGAAGTCAGCATCAATAATAATTGTAATAATTGTAACAGTACGCACAGGCAAACCTGAATACTGATAAAAATAGTAGAACACGTCTGTTTACTTAGAAGTGATATTGCTTAAAATGCTTGAAATATTGGATTTGTTGCAGAGATGTTTTATGGCACATTTCCTGGTCAGTTTTTGTGGACCCATTCTTCTGTAAGCCAGAGCTGGGGCAGTGTAAACATACAGCACCTGAGGAGTCACCTCCAGCCTCTTCCTTTCGCCTTCTATGAAGTCGTGATAAGTCTCTATGTGTTCTGTTCATGGTAACTAATTGGGAGTACATTGTTCTGTGTTTTAGGGAGTCCCAAAGAAAGTAGTGGGATGTGACTTGACTGCAGAAGCAGTTCTTGTAGTTGTTGTTTTCATAGGTCTTAAGTTAATGATGGAAATACTAATTACTGAAGACAGCATTTGAAAACCAATTTCATTAATCTTATCAAAATAATTCATTGTGACAGTGTTCTCAGATAAAACATAAGGAAACTTGCAGAGTAGTGGTCTCTAAAACTTTTGGATAATGCACCCCATCAGCAAAAAGTTGAACAGGCCCCACAGTGTACATTTGTTTATAATTATATGCATGTAGTACCATGATAACCGCACCCTAAAACATGCACAAAAATTAGAATTAAAAAAGGATGAAGTAAATATGGAACATTCTTCATAATTTTTAAAATTCTATTTAAGGTACAATTTTTTTGTGTGTCTGTCTAGGCATGCTGTACTTGAAATCTTCAGTGGAGAAGGTGTGCCAAAAGCGGTGTCTATATTTTCACATTTTCTGTCTTAACTAAATTCAGTGCAGGTCCCCTAGAGATGACTGAGGGCAGAATTTAGATTATTATTTATTTTTTTTTTGACTGGTTAGGTGAAGTTCTCAGAAGGATGTTGAATCTATTTAAAACGTGCAGTCACTTTGCTTGTACAGGCTGCTAGCATTCCAGGAAAGAAAATAACAGTGGTTCTTCAGCAAGCTTTTTTTGGCATCTCTGTTGGATGTCATGAATGAAACTTTTCTGAGGATTGCTTTTCTGGCAGGTATTATATTCATGTCATCTGGATCATACCACCTCTTCTTTTGGCATTACACAGCTCTTTTTCCTAACAAGGAATACGAGGAGCTGACAGGGAGAAGAACATAGAGGTGGAATGGAGTAAAATTGGTTTCCTCATTTCTGACTTTGATTTAAGCACCAAGAATAAAAAGACTGGTTAGCACTATCAGCATTACTTGTGCCTGAAATTGGCTTCACTACACAAACCATAGATAGACCAGAACTCGGTGGGCCAGAAATCTTCCACTGAAAGCAGTGGGAAATGGGGCAGTTTAACGCCTCTTAAAGTGGAGCCACTGCTGAGGGAATCCACTGGAACTGCTCTGAATTTTGAATGAGGAATTTATTAACTCGGATAGGAAGGAGCTGTAAAGAAACGTGCGTTTGGCTTCATGGAAAAACCTTGCTCTGTGCCTTGGCTTTGCACAGCACAGAAGAAAAGGGAACCTGCAATAATGGTGCCTTCCAAAGGGCTTCCCTGGACAAAAAAAAAATAAAAATGCAATGGAATTAGGAAGCTGTGAACAAATTGTCAAAAAGATAGATGGAATTACTGACTGACCTACTGGTAAGATACACTAACAACTTCCATCTCAGTGCTATGGTATTTATGCTGCTGTACAGAGCAACTTCTGAAAGGAACTCTGCTCCACATGTAAATGCCTTTGTGTATGTAATATATCAAGAGAGCATGCAGTATTTCTAGGGAACTTGTAAGGAGAAGTGAGCATGCAGTTTAGCAGCTGCAAATGTTTTAACTGCCAGACCATTATGTCCAGAATAAACTGCAGTTTTTGCTCTCATGAAAACACTTTCTTGCCTTATTTATACAACCTATTTATATTCAGAAATTTGGCTTCTTTCTGTGGAATTATTCTGGATCAAACTTAATTATTTGTGTCCCCATCAGTGTGACTGTGCATATGCTCCACACTGTCCACCATTAGAAATCCAGCATCCTCTGAGACTGAGAGGGGAGACGTGGAAATGCTGCCTTTCCAGGGTGCCCATCGTCAAAGCACGGAGGAGCAGTAAAGATTGAAGGGCAAATATGACCCAAAGGCAGCATGAACATGGTTGTGCAAGATCTGTAGTGCCATTGAAAGTGCAGGCGGTTAGTGTAAATGGCTTAGATTCGATAGAAGGCTAGATTAGATAAAGAGTTGCTGCTGAGTTCATCTCCCTGATACAAATTCAGCCCTGCTTAATCTATCCTAGTTTGCTTGCATATCCTCCTTACTCAGTCCCTTCCTTGCTTCCCTGCTTCACTGTTGTCCTGGCATCTCTCTCCGCAGGCAGGAATGTGCAGAAGACGAACACTAATAACAAGTACTGTTAAAGGTCTGTAAATTGTTTTCCATTTGCTCGCAGGCCCCAAACTGTGGGAGTTGTCAGGATACATGCAGGGAAGCTAATACTGATGCTCAGTGCCAGAGAACAAACCAAACATCCCTATGTTGAGCAACCATTCTTGGTTTAAAAAATATTTAAATGATAGCTATTGTGCAGTCCATTGGAAGCATTCCACAGCAGGATCCAGGAAATGAAAATGAATTCTCATAAATGAAGGCTGGAAAGGCACTATGTTTAACACATTATAGATGTCTTGCATTTCTACCCATCCTACAAGTAACAGGAATGGGTAGTAGCTTTTGCAGAAGTAGTTACATTGATCTGCCCTGCACCCCTGGCTGCTCTCTGAACCACTCTAAGTTGTTCTGGTAAGAATTACCTGCTACTTCTGAAAGGACGTCTTCCAATAAACAGAAAGTTCACATGTAAAGTTGGAGAAGGAGCACTTCTCTGTTGGTGTGCACTGTGCAGTGTTTCAAAGTACTAAAAAACCCAACCAACCAAAGCAAGAAAACAAACAAGAAAAACAGTTTTGTGAATTTTGAAATCAAATTGGAAAAGGTAGAATGGCAAATTAAGATGTTAGTTGTACATTTCAATGTGCACAAAGGAATCTTCCCTTAATGCCTACACTAATCTGCCAGGAGCCTAGGAGGAGCATGCACTTATGTAAAGTAAGTGCCTATTTAAGCTCCTGCACAATGACAATTTGGGTAATTCTGTATGCTTCTGGGTTAGTGTTTACATGAGTTGACTGTGCATTGTTTTCATGGGTAAGTGGAAGTGAATAAGCATGCATAAATGTGTTTCTGAAGATACAATTCAACCTTTTTGTGTTACCACTCAACTATTTTTCTATTTAAACTGTGACTCTGATTGTGGCATCTCCTCTTAGAAAATTCTTGCCTAACAAACAGCTCATTAAATCATTGATAAGATTCTGCTAAACAAACCCTGGATAATGCTGGATATCACTCTCTGACATGCAGATGCACATGCACACATGCATATGCATAAAAATTTATGTTTGTCCAATTTTATAAATGTTTTTTGTGGGTTTTCTTTTGAAGTAAAACTGCAGGTCAGGCCTAGTGGAATTACTGAAATTATTAAGCTAGCTATTAAATACTGAAACTTGTGGCTATTAAATAAATCTTCATGGTTTTTAAATCATTGCCATATTTCCTAAGCACCTTTCATTCTCTCCCCTGGAAAGTTTTTTGACAGCTTTGCTCTCAGAGACAGGAACAATGCACATAGCAAATTATTAAAACATTAACAGGAGCTGATTTTGCATATGTCTCTGTCCTTCCATGCCATGGTCCTTAAAAAACAGTCTCTGATAACAGAATTTAAGCCATAAATCTCCAAGAAGCATGCATTCAGAACTGCTCGGTTTCACTTCAGGAAGCAACATCTCAGAACACAGTAATTACCACTTACTTACTGATATTTAGCCAGGTACAACAGCAGGAGTCGAAGAAGGCAGTTCTCTTACTTTCTCTTTGAAAACTGTGAATAGCTTCTGTGAATATTGGACTTGTTTGGCAGTACTTTTTATATCTGTAGGAAGACATGCCACGTTATTTTAGAAGATAGGAAGAGATGCTTTTTTAGAAGTGGCTAGCTAGCCCATGTTGAATTCACGTTCAGGGTGATACAACCCTTGCACACTTGCCACAGTGTGCAATCCAACACAGGAGTGACCTCAGGAAGCCCAGCCCCCTTAAATATGTCAGAATGTGCTATGGTAAAGACTATTAAAATTCAGAAGAAACAAGTGACACTGGGAACAGCTGTTAAAAGTCAGTCTGCAGGAGATAAAGGCTTAAAAGATAGCTACTAGTACTACTAGTTCAATCAAAACGCAGCCTCTGCAAGCAATAGAACTACTACTCTGATTGTTTTTTGATTAGAGGGTCTTTTTGGTTTTAGCATGATAAGGACTCGAGAACAGTCATAGACTGACTGTCTCAGGCTCACCTGCTGTGAATCTCAGGTATTGATATAAAATAATGAGAAAATGAAATCTGTGGCATTTTGAATGTCACTCTCTCTTTTTAGTCATCTATTGAGGAAAGGAGTTTTAGTATTGTTCTGTTTTAGTTCTTCAACTGAAAAAATCTCTGCAGATGAACAGAAACAGCAGGGACTAGATATTTATCAGACTTCTAGATATACAATTTGGATTAACTACTTCCTGCATCATAAAAATAATAGAATGTATTACTGGTCTGTTGCAACACTAGGAACATGCTCAGTTCTTGTCTTATTCTCATGCTGGGATATTGGCTTCAAAATAACTCTCTGAACTTTGCAGTCCAGCCTGCCTTTTCTTAAAGAGAATTCTCATATAAGTACAGGTAAGAGCCAAATCTGCTTGTTTCATGACAGGTGACAAATGGTAACAGATTCAGCTAGAACGTACGTAAACATGTCTTCTGAGTGGAAAATATGACTTACAAAAGCAGTGCTTCTAAAACAATCAGTAGTCATTTAGGAGTGACTTTTTGTACGGCACTTTGTTGGGCTGTTATTGTCCAAAGTGAGCACTTCTTTGAGGCAAGTCAGCTGCTGCCAATAATGCATAATTTAGCCACAAGCATTGAGGTTTACATGAATCTATGCCCGAATCTATGCTCATGAATTTTGGACAAAACAGAGACCAAAAAGCATCGCAATAACACTTCAAGTTAATCATCATAGCGCTACCATGCTATGTTTCTTAAAAATGAAAATAAAAACAATTAAGTAAAATCTTCAGCAATAAAATCAAAGTCAGTAACATGAAATAATAAAATACTCTTAACTCATTTAGCTGGAGTTCATGACAACTCCTACTCCAGGCAATGTATTGGCAGCAGGGAGGTGTTTTTCTATAAGGATTCCCAGCTTTCAAAGGAAGCTCAATGAGGCTTGCTTAGGGAAGTCCAATAAGTAAGTACTTATTGCTGTTCTGTGATCACCCTATCAGGCCCTGCAGTGTGAATACACTGATGTAGACACCAACTCATGCCAGCAGATGCTGGATTAAGAGTTCAACAGGTGCAGAATATCTGAATGAAAAGATTTAGTGGGTCTGGAGACTGTCTAGAATGGCTGTACAACTGAAAAAGTACTCACAACTTTAAAAGCTGTCCAGTTCTTTGGAATAAGTGATCCTTCTCACCTTCTGCATCTGCATGAATGAGGAAGGTTTCCAATGAGAATTGGTGGAGTGATATTCCTCTTCCATACTTCTTCATCTACTGATGCAGTATATCATTGGCTGTTATCGATAGAATACTTGTTTATGTTAATTTAGTAAAGACTGTTTGCATCTGACCTGTATTCCTGTGATACAAGAGCTAATTTCTACCTGACCTCATTAAGGTCACTTACACTTAAACTCAGTGTATGTAAAATGCTCTCTGAGCAGGATGAAAATGTATTATGGCTACTTAACACAGATCTTCTCATTGTACAATGCAGAAAGACTTTTCTCCTTTGAGATTATGTTTTTATCTGAAATACAGCACAGCAATATAAAACCCATAAAACTATTTATTTTTTATAATCTTGTATTTCTGTAAGTCACAGTTTTAGCTGACATTCCGTACTCTTTCTTTATTGACCTGTTCTGTGAGATTTTGTAAACTAACTAATAAACCTTTGTTCCTGCTACTGTTAAGTTTAATACAGCACATTATGTTCACGGCTGAAATAGAAACTATGGTTTAGATAATTAAAATGATTCTAAATGTCTTAACAGTAAACACTTTGATATCTGTGAACAAATACACTTTGATTTTGTATCCTTCTCTCTACGAGACATTTTCTCTGATTCATCTTCAGCTCCCCCCTTGACTACACATAGTTTTGTGAATTTTGATTTCATTTTTATTCCTCAGGCAGTGGAAATTGCACCTCTCTGTAACTAAGAGGTGAAGAACTTGTGCTGTTGCAGTACTTGGTTTTCAGGTGCTGCAGTGGAGTCCATGGTATTGGAGGCAGCTCGGGGAAGTAGTGAGTGCAGTGGATGCAATTATCATCCCATTTGTTTGTTTTCTTTGGAAAGTTAGGTGGACCCTAGACATTGAATTTTTGGGGCTTTATGAGACTCTACTAGCCCAGGTAATCTCTACTGGTAATGCTAAGTCCAGGGTAGATATCTGTGAGGGATTCTTTCTCCACAACCTCACTGGGTTTCTGCTGGATAAGAAGAGACTGCTGTGGATGAATGCTCTTGTGCTTGGAACATTGGAGCTGAAAGGAAATATTTGTAAAGGAGTAATTGCATGTGGTGGCTAGGATGGTGGGAAGGTGGGATCCTCTTTTCACAGGCTAGGTGGCCCAGATTTGCAACAACATGCTGTGGACTTCTCCATAGCAGCCAATACTGTGAAGTTTAATGTGTGAAAGGGCTTCCCTCCCACTCCTGTTTCACATTAGCAGCAAGGAAAGCTCTGTTTTTAGATCCTCCTTCCTCAGTCTTATGTTCCTGTGAAGACTGTTTGGCACTGTCTGCTAGGACAGATACATCTTACAAGTGTTAAGTGAAGAGTTCCTATCTTCTGTAACTAACAGGCTTTTACCCTGGTAAAAAATTTCGATGTTTATTTCCCATTAAGATAAAGAATGACCTGTGGTTGCCATGCATAAGGAAAACACTTTCATTTCCAGAATTTAATTGTGATCTACACGCTCTTTTGAGTTCTCCTAGTGTTTGGAGGTTTTGTGGGAGGCCCTTCAAGTTGATCTCAGAAGACTGTTTTCATTGTATAGCTTTCAAATGCAGGATAAGCTCCCTGAGGATCTCTGGTAGTAGTGATTGTTGTGGCACACCATGGTGGTACTTCTGATTATTTCTTCTTCTGCACATTAAAGCCAAGTCTCCTTTTATGGTTACTGTCTTTTTAACTAAAGGAGTTTGGAAAACATGTTCCATTTGTAGTACGTACAACTCGCTACTGCTGTGGTGGCAACTGGCTATGTTAAGTTAGGAGTGACTGTCAAAGGAACAAATTTAATGCCTGAGGAATATTAATGTGAGGTGTTCATGCATAAAAAAGAAGTTAGTTGGAATTTACATAACACTTCCTGCACCTGCTTGAATGAACTGTTAGATTATTGTACGAGTCTGCTGCAGTTCAAATGCTTCAGCTTCTGCCATTCTCAATGGATTAGTAAAAATAATTGTGTGATTTGACAGAGGAATTTATATTGTGTTTGAGAGTCTTTGAGCAAACACTAGAGAGTGAAAAATACATTATAGACCTGGTGAGCCGTGCTGTGGGAAATGTAAACTATAAAGCAGTGATATATCTTCAGGAGTTGTTTCTTTTTTACTACTTGTGAAACACTTCCCATTTTAATCAATTGTGAATAAATAAGATCTGTGCTGTCAATTGATGAGTGAAATTTATTAAACCATCTACTGAACAATATTTAAAGAAGAACAAAGAAAAACTTTAGATTTTTCCAAGGATAAAGCTAAATTTGATCTCTGAAGATATACTAAAATCCAGCTTCAAACTCGAATGCTTATGTTTAAAAGAAGACTATACAGTTTTCCTTGTGCATGCATTTACACAATTCCTCAGACTTTGTAGTAAAAAGGAAAATTTGCTTTTTATTTATCATAATGGACGCAATTAAGTCTTGTAATCTCCTTAACTACTTACCTCCTTTGGCTTGTTCCTCCTGATTAAGAATGCAGTAGCTACTGATACGGTAAACGTTGACTGTTAGATTCCCACAGCTACACTAACTGTAATAGGAGTTGAAACAGAGTTATTATAACCTATAAACCCAAGGGTCATATGGAAGAGAGAACAAAATGAGATGGTAAGGGTAAAGTACTTTGTGTACTC
Organism: Odontophorus gujanensis; assembly: GCA_013399175.1. Classification (NCBI taxonomy): domain Eukaryota; kingdom Metazoa; phylum Chordata; class Aves; order Galliformes; family Odontophoridae; genus Odontophorus; species Odontophorus gujanensis. The sequence goes on from VXAB01011508.1 coordinate 50,301, forward strand.
CAAGTTTCCCATGTAAAAAAAAAAAAAGAAAAGAAAAGAAAATTAAAAAATGTTACACAGCTTGGAGGTCAAGTCCAAGTGCTCTGAAGACTATATATGGGACAACAGACTAGTGGCTGAAAGTGCCATAAGCTTACTTGCTGGCATTATACAGTGAAGTACTTGATTTTGTAATATTCTTACAATTTATACAAGACTGTTCTAAAGCAGTTCATTTATTCTTCTCACACTTTATTTGGATTTACTTTTTTCTTTGTTTGTTCCAAGTCACTCTGATCTTTCACTAGTATTTTAGATTTTAATAATAGTATCATTTTCCCTTTTGTAGCTCATTTGATTTGTAAAATCTGAAGACTTTTTTTTAAATATGAAATTAAGCTTCAGATCATCAAGTATAATTTTCCCTTAGAGGTATTTAGACAGGTAAGACATGAAGACAAATAAAATCATAAAAAGTTTTCACTTGTTGCGTGTCTATGTTAATTTAACATCAAATTTAATTACTCTTCAATTAAACTTTAATTACTCTACTCTTTAAATCTGGCTTAAAACCTTTAAAAATATCAGATCCTTCAGGTGGCAAGGTGCCTCACTGTGTGAATATGGTAACTGCACCAGTACAGCCCCTTGAAGCAGTGGTTACAGGTGCCTGAAATTTGTGTTTGTGAACTTCTGAAAGCCACCACTGGAAGGTAACAAGAGGCAGAGAACTGTTCAAAGAGCTCGCCCTTTCCACAGTACCAGTCCTTCTGAAATGTCAGGCTTGGACTTGCCTCAGGACCTAGAGTAGGTTTTATTTAGACGCGCTTTGTATGTGGGACTTTATGAGTGGAATACTCCTCACATGCCTGAGGAAGACTGTCTGTACTTAGCGTTCCCACTGGTCTGGAGAACATCTGTTATTCTCAGCCATGAAGACTGGATGCAGTGACTGGCCAGACCAACACAATTCACAGAGTTACCCAGAAAACATGGTAAAAGACCATCAACTACCTTTGGCTTCTTCTTTTACTTTCTAGAGCAAAGATAAATTGTGCTGATGTGCACACAGTCCTTGGTTCCAGGCAAATTCAGCATAGCATTCTGCATATGCCTGGAGCTCAGCTGGAAGAGGCAGCCAGAGGCTGTTGTTTAATTTTGCCCAAGGTCTTAGCCCTGTGAGGGGCAGTACCTTCTGGCTCTCAACTACCAGCTTGAAATGAAAGCAGTAAAACTTGGGCCTTATGATGCATCCTCCTGAACCAGCTCTGTAGGCTATATGCCTATGACCCGTACAGCGGAGTTGCAGTACACCTTGAGGTTGAGTCTCTCAAATCCTTCGGGTTCAAATGAAATTCCCAGTGCTTTGAGGACTCCCAGAACTGCCAGGTTTGAGGAGTGCAAGTCACCGAGCTGAATTCTGGATCCAGGACTGGCTTCAGTTATCTCTAGTACTTGTGAGCATTCCACCATGTGCAGCCAGGCCAAGCCCTGGCATGATCAGCTAGGGTCCATAGTGGTCAGCTCATCCTCAGGAAAAGTCCTGAATTTCACCATCAGCTTCTCTTCAGAAACCCTCATGCTGAAAAGTCTACAAGGTTACTGTTCTAATGAGCTTTTTTCTGATTTAAGATTAAAGGTTTGGCAGTTTGTAAATTAATTATTAGCTTATGTTGCTTTCTAAAACAGCAGATGGTTTATTAAAAGTCTACTCTCTAGCTGCCTTTGTAACATCTGAAATCTACCTTCTCATGAGAGCTGTGTTATAAATACGTACAGCAAGGGAGAGATGGTGAGATACTGCAGCAGTTTTATGGCTATGTAAACAAACCTCCTTTGTCAGAATTCAGTCAACTCTAACAGCTGGGAGGTGATGGTTCTGGTGATGGTGATCACCTTCCAGATGATAGTACATACTTATCCACCTCACAGTAATTTAAAGAGGTGCTGCAGCTCATCCATCTTTTTCAAAGAGTTACTGTGAATATTTGACTGTAGGAATTTAGCATTTACCCTTCATGGGTCAGTGGATGGGTGAGTCTTAAAGCATCTTTAGGGAGAGATTATTCTAATAAAGCCTCTTTACACACAACATACTGTACTAGTATTTCACATATATATTTATATATTTTATGGGGAAAAAAAAAAAAAAGCCCACAACAGAATAGCAAAATAGCAGGTTGTATTTCCTAGTAAGCCATGTATTTTGGACACGACATCTCCACGATTAGAGGATGAGGTGGATTTCTGTGGAGAGTAGATTAATGGAATTATCTAAACCTTTGGATGGAGGGAGGGAGAGTATCCACAAAAGGCACTTTGTTTCTTATTTTGAGCTAGTGTTCTACGTGCATTCATCTTAAAGGAAACTATTTTCTTTTTATTCCTTTTGTTTTTGCCTCCTCTTTTAGTAGCAGTTTCTACAAACTCGTGATTTGTGTATAAAATGCTTTACCTCAAAATTTGTGAGCCATTCAGGCATAAAGGGAGATCTTAATTTAACATTTATTATGAAAATGCTTCAGTCATATTTTACAGGCATAGAAATTTTTCAGTACAAAATAACAGATGTCACAAATTTTTATGAAGGTTGTGCACTTGTCTTTCCTAATTTGCATTCACAACACTTGCTACGTTCAGAAGCTCATAGTAATTTTAGAAGTCAGTTCAGGACAAGGACCGAAGAATACCATATTAAGTTAAATTGGAAAGGGATTTTGGTTAGAAGTGCAAACAGGAATGATGTTTGCATATTCCATTTCCTTGTTCTGTCATTGAACAGAAAATATTTTGTTGTTGTTGTTGGTTTTTTTTTTGTTTGTTTGTTTGTTTGTTTTTGTTTCCTTTCTAGGAAGGAAAATGTTGCGTGGTAAACACTGGAGAATATCTTAGGGATTTTTTAGTGCCTTTTAACTACCACTACAACTGCCTTGTCTTTAGGAAGATTTGGTCTCCTACTGGTGTTTTTCTACTAATGAACGCCAGATCTGAGCATCTATAAAATAATAAGTGAAAAATCCTAACCTCTTATGAAGTAAGCATCTAATGTGAACAGAGTGTAAAGCAATGCACTGTCATGTACCTGAGGTCTGTGAATCTGCTCAGTCTCTGCTAAGGGATGTCCGAATAGTCTCACTTCGGAATGAATCTCTGAATCTTGGTGAGATGACTTGCTAATGACTTTTCTTCTTTCTATTACCAATTGTTTCATCAGAAGCAGTAAGTGTTTTGTGTTCTGTTTTCCCCCACACTGCAAAGGCACTTTCTTGCTCAACTTTCTTGCTCAAATATGTTCCTCTTGCTCTGTGTCCTGTGGTTAAAGCCTCAACCTTGCTCTCTCAAAATCTGTGACACTGATCAGTGTCTGGCAAAAAAAATCTGTAGTATGCTGCTAAAAATTTAGGGGAAAATTAAAATGAATTAAATGAGAGGGAAAAAAATAAGATTTCTCATTTATATTCATATTTCATTCAGCTTTTTTTAAAGTGGAGTTGTATTGCTTCAAGATTTCCAGCATTTCATTGAGAGTATTAGCAAAGTTCAGCTTCCTGCTTCAGGACTTGGACAAGGGGGGCTCAATCAAGGAGGAAGCTATGGTAAATCTGGAAGCTCATTGCATAAGGAAGATAGAAGTTAGTATTTAGTGTGCATCTGCTTATTCTTAGTGTTTTAAAATTGCATTATTTCACTTGAACTCAAAGGAAAGATTTAGAGACAGTAAGTTACAATACCATAGCCACAAATTCATGTAAGAGTTTTTAGAAGGGGAAGCGAATGAAAGGGCTTACAGATTTGCAAAGTTACTTCAGTGAACAGAATTAGAGTACAAAAATGTGCCAGATATTTTATGACAGGAAAGAGATGGTGCCTTGAAGAAGTTCTTCCCAAAGGACTCAAGAATCCAGAGTTCAAGTTGTATCTTCTTCACAGTTTTTGTGTTTCTTGTGACTTTTAAGAGGTTAAATTCAATTGATTTTTTGAGTTTTTAGTACCAAGTAGTATAGTCACTTTTGAAAATGACTATGGAATTAGGAACCCTCAAAATAGTTGAGGATGATCACATAAAAGAATAAAGGTTAAGGGACATAAATTAAGGCAGTTTCGTATATCTGCGTGGACTCTCTCCTGAGAGTTTCCAGGGACTTTAGCTTAACGCTAGAGTCTAAGCACTTCAAAAATGTGCCTTATCCTCGCTCTACCCAGGTTTCCTGCCTGTAAAGTAGGGGTAATAGCTTCTTCCTGTCTCACAGTGATAAAAACATTAAAAGATTGTGAGATTTTCCAGAACTACATTAATGGGGGCTATATAAACACCTTAGATAGTGAACAGGTAAGTTGAGCAGGCAACGCAGAGGTCACGAGCAACTGGAGATGAGATGTAGAAAGGGGCAAAGTTGTGCAAGGTCTGGAAGGCCTGGTAATAACTTTATATGCTCTATTATGTCTAGAAAGGAGAATTTTGGCTTTCAGTGACCTTTATTCTGAGCTTTTTTCTCGTCTATTTTATTTACAGTTACACGTACTGACATTTGTACAATTTCACATTTGTCAGAGAGAAATGCTGCAGTTTTCTTTCACATTTTGTTTAAAATTGTGTTTGTTTGTGAATGCATAAGATTATCCTTCTGTTAACTATTATGGCAGATAATTCAAGCTTGTACCAAGGGTGCCGGACTCTCTCTTCTAACAGTAATAGGTTTACAAATACACGTGTTTTGTCTGAGGAGCAGATGTATCTATGAATGATTCTAAAACTTATTGGGAGCTAAAAGAACTGGAATTAACTCATGTAGTAAAGTTTGCCTTGTATTTTCCACTGTAAGAGTATGTTTTCAGAAATGTCTGACCTTATTAAACACCAGTCTGACTTTTTAAATTGAAAACTAAAATTTTTCTGTCATGTGATTTTCTGAGGCTTTCTCCTGCAACAATAATGACATAACCATTTCTCAGATTAACAGTGATTAAATATTGTCCAGTATCATTGGTTTATTTCAGCTAGTTTGTCTCTCATACAGCGGAACATGAAGATTTGGCCTAGTGATGCTCTCCCAATGACTCTTGTAGGATCTGCTCAAATTTGGCTCTGCTGTTATTGTTGAGAAGTTACTTTTTTTTCTCATCGTATCTTGTGAGTAGATGGCAGCCAAACTATTGGCAGAGTCTTGCTCGCAGCCACCAGCCTGTTTCAGCTCAGGTGCAGAGTCTGAGGCGGCCTTTTGTCCGTGATCCTGTGGCCTCACTGGAAAGAAGGGCTGAGTCCAGAAAGAAGCGTGGGTGAGGGATAGGCAGGGAGGAGCATTAAACAGCACTAGTATGTACAGAGGGACAGACTGACTGGTGTAGTGACTGGAAAAAATTTCTTCTTACTATAGTCCAGAAATTACTTTGCTGTGGAACAAATCGTTTTGAAATCCCCTAGAAAAGTGAACTTTGTGCAAATGGTGCTGGCTGGGCTGTGCGAAGGACCTTGCTGCCCACTCACTTGAGCTGTGCAGGGAACTGAGAAGTTCCAGTCCCTCAGATGGCCCTGTCTGGAGCCCGTGTACAGTCCCATCTCTGCTACCTCAGGTTGCTTTTTTGTGTCAGGACATGAAAATCCCACTGCTCATTGCTTTAATGTTAGGAGGTGGCACCCCTATGGCTCAGGTAAACTTAATGTTAGCATTTCCAGTTTTCAGATGCTTAATGTTGATCTGATTTTTCTTTTGGCCTAGTGTTCTGAGCAAGGATGTAAAATACTAAGCAAATTTTCATGAATTTATGAAGGAGAAAAATCAACTTAGCCCCAGATTGTCTGTGAACTTTATATCTTATAATCAGTGGTCATCCTTAGGAAAGGTTGTACTGTAGGTAAACAGGTGGCCCAATACTTTCCCTGCCAGAAAAGTAAGATTTTTCATTTCAGCAGCAGATACAGGGATCAGGCCTAGAAGCTTCTGAACCAGGAGTCTAGAGAAAATAATCTTTCAGACCCTTTCATAATTTTATAGATGCTCTCTGTTTGCTTGCCTCATTTTGATCCTGAGTTATCTGTCTAAAAATCCATCTTGCAAAAGACCCTTCCAGAGCTCATCCTGCCAGAGGGTGACTGCTTCTTTAGCAGTGCAGAACAGTCTCACCACAAGGGGAAAGGGTTGTGTACTGAAGACATTTGCTTCTCATCACCTTGCAGCAATTCACCTAATACTCTTGATCTTGCAAGTATGTCAGATCTGCAGGTGTTTGCAGGGTTAGTCCCACCAATGGCCCTGACAACAAGAACAGTGCATGCAGGTGTGTTAGAAGGCAAGAAGCATTTGTGTTTCCTGCTTAGCATGGAACTTTAAACAATGTATATGGACTACATAGACTACACATGTGCATATATTCATGCACTTACACGCACATGCATGCAAATATTCCTATCATCTAAAGTGCAGTAATAAAGCAACACATTCTGGTTTGCTGTTCTTATTATGGAGCAATTCAAAAATGCATAGATAGCTTATGTGTTAGTTATCAGTTTCTATATTTCAGAAGAGAGCAGCCCACAGACATGCAATCCAAAGTTGCTTGGTATTTTTAAGCTGAAATTAGATTCATTGCTTTGATTATTCCATTGTGGGCCCCAAGTTATATTTTTGTGTCCTTCACCCTCTTCTCCTTTATTATTTATAACCCACACTCTTTGAGCAATGACCAGGACTAATCTGTAACCTTCTGTCCTTCTGCCTGATTCGCTCTCTTTTGAAACACAAAGATTGAAGCAAATATTCTCAGGCTCTGTTAAAATATAGATAGATGATATTTTTCCCATATATCTCATACTAAAATAAGACTTAATGGAGGTTTTGCTTTTCTAATTCAGTCTCAGTGGACCGTCTTCAAAAGAAAAAAGCAAGGGATGGGGAAGTATATATGTTTGATATTCATTGTATAATACTGTATCAACCACACATGCACTCATGTAGGTATTTTATAGGCATTCACCAAATGGCTTGTGTGGCCATCTTGATTGTTAGATTAATGCATCTTGGTTTTGTAGGTTTTTTCCCCCAATGTTTTTTGTTTGCTCTACAATGTTAGCTGCACCTAAATAAATAAATTAAATAGCAGTTCATTTGTGCTCCTCTGCATCATAAAGAAGTGGGGCATAAAACAGCATTAGCGGTGAATCCCCTGAGGACCAAAGAACCTCACAGGGGGCTGGTCCTCTGAATGGTCTCTGTCACTCCCCAGCAGCTAATGACTGAAACAGGATCCATTGCCACTGGGAGCTTTTAATTTCCTTATATTGTACAGAGTGCTCTGATCCAATGCAAAGTGACAGCTACCATTTCAGTACAGCTCATTAACAGCTTTTGCAAAAGCCAGCATTCACCATGTCTTCATGTATGCTGTATACCCGTGGTCTGTGTACATCCAAGCTGGATTCCGCCCAGAAATACGCTGGATTTCTAGAAAATTTAGGATATTTCAGGATTAGTTGACAGAGGAGAAGAATTCAAGAAAGTAATTGAAAAATTAGAGTCCTCAGCTTCTCTAAGGCTCATGGAAACTAAGGGGACATAGTTATGTGTTTCAAGAAAGAACAACAAAAGCTAGAGTAACTTTTGTGTGTAAGGATGGTTTGAGGTTTGTGTATCTTTGTAAGCACCGGGAAGCTGCAGCTAGGTCCGATCTCCCCACAATGAGGGGAAAATTATTGTTTTAACTTATACAGAAGTATTTATTTTTTGAGCATGCATATATAGGGACACTTGTATTGGCTGTGATACCAATCCTGGCACCAGCTTTCTGTTTTTATCTTTATTTTTTAGGAGATGTTTTTGTTAGAAAAACAAATCCACTGAAAACGAGGGAAGAGCATGGATTTTTGTTTTCCAAAGGGACTATTTCTGTTGAATAGTAGAAGAGCAGAATAAGTCTATGAGATTACTAAGGTGCTCCTCCTCCTTCAGCTCTATGAGAGGGGCAAGAACTGCTCAACTGCGGCCTAGTAATCCCCACAAATTGATGACTACTGGGAGAATAACCCAAGTCAGAAGCAGTATTGATGTTTGGACTATTATGAATTTATGGGAACATATCCCTGGTGTTTTTGTATTAGTGTCTTGGATCCAAGTGTATCAAAGTTGGACCAAAGTCTGGAACAAAAGTACACAGTTACAGTAGAATCCTCATACCTTGTTGAATAATTTATGATGATACAGATTTTTATCAACACGTTTTCAGCTTTGTGAAACTGAAGGTATTCAGTGTCTTCCATGGCTATGAAGAAGAGGCTATTTCAGAACAGAGACAGTAAAAGATTTCCTGGGCACTTGCTGAAGATGGCATTTACAATTGAAGAATGAGATGTTTGGAAAGTCCAATAGGAAGCAGGTTGCCATTAAGTATAGAGTCCTCATTCTGAATGATGTAAAACTCAAGAGACAAAGCTTGGTGTGCACCTTGCTGAGGAAAGACAGCGAGGCTGATAAAAGTGACCACATGAGTTCTTTCTCTAGTCTCATTCTGACTGTTTGTGAGACTATTTTGAATCTAATTGCTGTGAGTTTAGGCTAGTTCTTGAAATAAATAACATCAGGTATGCATATGGTCATCAGAAAAACTGTGGCAGAGTTACATTTAGGGTTTACAAACTTAATGCATGCGTTGATGAGAAACTAAGTCATGAAGTCATGACAGAATGATTTTAAGGTGGATGAATTCTGTTTGTTTGGGTTTCTTTAGTATGAAATATGAGAAAAGTGCAAATTGTGTGCATGTTGGGTAGGTAAATTGAAACCGTGTGACTGGAAAGTTAGCAGTAATCGTCAAGATTGAAAAGACCACAAAGATCATCAACCCATCACAACCATGCCCACTATACCATGTATCTAAAAGAAGGAGTGATGATCTCTAATATCCTATAGGACTTGTTGCAGGTAAAGTGACAAACTTCACCAGTACACGATGGAATCACTGAAGAAGTAGAGCACTACAGCTCTACAGCAGCAAGCATCATCCCTGCATAACAGCTTGACACCAAGGACTTAGTGGGAATCCCTTTGTGGAGGGAATCTCCATCTCGCTGGCTCTAACCCTTGCCAGGGAGCTGCTACCTACTAATTGCAGGGTGCCTCGGGGCTGCTCTGCATGTGAGGCTGCACATGCTCCACTTGCAGAGTAGCTTTTACAAGTCTCTGCAGTTAAAATAGTGAGAACGGACAAATTAATCCTTTGTGTAGAGATAATTCAACCTTATTTACCCATCAATATAAGAGAAGAATGTAAAGTAAATTCAAACAAGTCCGTTACGAGAGTTATAGTTACTTAGAATTAAATTTGTATACAGAAATACTTTTTTAAGAACAGTTACTATGTCATATACTCCCAAATCACCAGGCTGATTCAATCAGGCGTATTTCTAGTATACCCTGAGTCATATTTACTCTCTGTTTGATTGTAAAAATTCAGTTTATGTGACTGCACTGTGTTTACTGCGAGAAGGTTACAGCCTGTTATGCTCAAGAAAGCTCCTAGCCATGTGTCTTACATCGCTGGCTGAATGCATAAGTAACCAAAATACTGAAGCTCTAAACAGCATCTTACGTTGTTGGTGACATTCAAAAATCTCTAAAACAAATGTCTCAAATTAATTGAAATTATGAGCTAATAGTACTTAACGGTGCTTAGAAAATATTATTTTCACCTCAGACTCTGGAAGGTGGAAAAAAAAGCTAACTGCTGAGGACCTATTGAAGATCCTACCCTACGGCCCTTTTTTTTTTTTGTTTTTTTTTTTGGCATGCAGTTCCTCCCTAAGAACAATGGGTTTTTAAAGTGGAAAAGTTGCATGTGTGAACTAAATTTCAGGGTTAGGTGCTGCTCATGGATGTGCATGAAGAGCGCAAATGATGATGATAGATGAATCTGGCCTTAGGTGCTGAAATTGGGGTGTTTTATTCATTTAGTTCTGGGATAATTTGTGGCTACATTTTCAGAAATTGATAGTGGCTGCGTACCTATAAGAAAATGTTCCTAAAATAGTCACTATATTGGTTCACGTGAACAGGGTGTGTTAACAGCTGAATAACTTTGGGAAAATAAACTCCCAAAACTATGACTGTAACATTGGAGGATTTTTTTTTTTGTTTTGAAACATTAATTTGTTGCTGCTTGAGTTTTGAGGCTCCATCATTCTTGTGTTCACATTTCTATTGTCTAAACACATGTTGAGCTGATTTTTTCTTGTTTTTTGGAAGGAGGAGAGAAAATTCATCATCTATGTTAACTTGACTCTTACAACATGACCTGTAGAAAAGCATCAGATGCTATTTAGTGTTGGTGAAGCAAGGTGACTGTCAGGAGTATGTGTGGTCCCTAGTCTGTGGCCCCTGTGACAAAATCAGCAGATAGTTTAACTTCTTTGCTATTGGGAAAAAAAAAAAAGCTTCTAGGGTTAATGAAGGAGGTAGACTTTGCTACTCAAAAAGTGCAGCTATCTGGTGAACTCTGTATCCCAAGGTGGGACATACAGCTGCATTTCCATTTAGAGTTAGTGTCATGAGGCTGGTGTTACAGAAACAACGTGAGCTTTGGAGAGGGATGGTGGCAGGATGGCTCTAAGGATGGGTCTGCCACTGTTGAGCTCAGTGCTCACAGAACATAGTGAGTGGTGATGAGCCGTCCTGCAAAGCAAGGAGGTACTGCTTTATTTTCATTATTAAGATGTAAGAATGCTGTATTAAGACTAGTATTTATCTTGCTTTTTTTTTTTTTTTTTTTTTGCTTGTTTTTCTAAAGGCAGATTCAAATGTTTTGGATCTTACAGATCCAAATGTTTCCTTTAGCTTCCCACTCCCTGCTGAAGGACCAGGGGGAGGCAAAGGAGTGTGTCTAGTGCTGGTTTATTCTAGCTGCAAGAAAGAGGAAATGGTATTTAAAAAAACATTTAATTAAATGACAACACTTGGGATTTCATTTAGTTCACATTACAGGAGGAATTTAGACTTCCACTGCTACCACCTGCTGCCAGGCTGAGCTGCGAGCATTGTTGCTGTCTCTCAACGATGCAGGTGAACTTACTGCTGAACCACTTTCACAGTCCAGAAAGCATGACATTCCTTGTTACCAGTGGGAGGAAAGGCTAATTGAGAAGTGTGTATAAAAGCTGTAATGAGTAGCATTTACATGTATTGATTAGAAGTAGGGCCACCGTCTCTCATTTATCACCACCAGCAGCTGTGAAATTTTCCCCACGTCGATTGGCACGGCTCATATTCCCGCTCCTCTGGTTCTTTATTGCTTTTCTCCCCCCACCCACCCTGGACCAGAGTGCTGATCCACCAGCTGGAATGGGCTGGTAATTACTCCAGCTTCTCCACCAGCTGCCACAATTGCCAAACCGCTGGAGTGAAAAATTCCATCCCGCATTTCCGATTTTTTACATTACCACTGCATAATCATATTTGACGAATAATTAACCTGGGTTAATACTTCAGGGAGCCATTTGCAAGTAAATTGATAAGCTGAGTGCTGTAAAGGCGCATGAGGGCTCAAGGCTTTAGGAAGCTATGTGCTGCCTGTGCTGTTTTAATACACGCGCACTCCTGACCATCTTAATTAAGGGTGGACTGTGGTCACTGTCCTCTGTCCTTCTTAAACTGAGTGTGGCCTGGGAGGAGGGAGAGGATGGGAAATAAACTCAGACTCTCTGCTGTGTTTCACTTACGGACATTTCCTCTCATTTAGATTTTGAAACAAACGCTGTGAGATGAAACTTGTTAGTAGTGAAATCAATGGCAATTTTGCCTGCAAACTTAGTGGAGCTGGATTCAGATCAGGTTGGAGAGCCAATTTCCCCACCTTTAGTAATGACATGCAGGTCAATGAGAGAGTGAAGTTGAGTCCTTTTGGGAATGTATATATTTGTATATATATATTTTTTTCAATTAAGGGCTCAGCACTGTTTCAAATGCATGTCTTCGCTTTGGGGTTGATCCTGGATTTCTGAGATAAGTGGAGAACCTCCCTGGGAGACTTATGAGGATTATAAATCCACTCTTTCTCTGGCTTCATCTGCTTTTTGGTGTGTATCTTATTCAGAGCTAGACTTTACCATATAGGCAGTTTTTGTCAGTTTTTCGTGTTCTTTTTTCTTTTCTTAAATTTTTGTTAAAATAAAATTGTCAGTTNTTTTTTCAATTAAGGGCTCAACACTGTTTCAAATGCATGTCTTCGCTTTGGGGTTGATCCTGGATTTCTGAGATAAGTGGAGAACCTCCCTGGGAGACTTATGAGGATTATAAATCCACTCTTTCTCTGGCTTCATCTGCTTTTTGGTGTGTATCTTATTCGGAGCTAGACTTTACCATATAGGCAGCTTTTGTCAGTTTTTCGTGTTCTTTTTTCTTTTCTTAAATTTTTGTTAAAATAAAATTGTCAGTTAATCCTTTGCTTTTATTTATAAAAGCTAGTATTTATTTTCCTCTTTTTTTTTTTATTTTTGATTGGTTGGTAGATTGGTTTTGGTGAATATTTTATAGCAATATAATTCAAGCAATAAGCTTAGGTGAATCATCTACAATTTCATAATGTGCTTATAAGGATCCTGTAAAAAGTAAAATGTAGTAGCCTTTTTCCTCCAGATATGAGATTGTTCAAATGACAAGTCCCACAGAAGCTCTTTCTGCTCCAGACCTTATATACACACTTGCAACACAGGTTCTTTGGTAAAGCCTTGCTTGGTAATCCAGGGAGAGCAAAATAAACAAACCTTCTTCCTTAAGAAAGACATGTAAAATTTATTGTATTTCATGACCAGCTTTCTTCATTGTAGTTCTGACTCAAAAAGTCAGGCACTGAGGAGACATGAAGGGTATGGAAAAGCGACCCAGAGAACTTTTGTTGTGTTTTTCTTGTCTAACGTCATCATTCAGGCAGTACTTGCTCCTCAAGGTAGACAGTAAATGCCATAGAAATCTTCTGCAGTATGGCTTTGGGCAGAACAAGATTAAATAAAACAGGTATTATTATAAATCTTATAATTATCTGAGCTTGGTTGCTTGTTTGTGGGTTGTTGTTTTTTGTGTTTTTTTGGTGTTTGCTTGTGTTTGCTTGTTTGTGTTTTTGATTGGTTGTGTGGTTGAGTTTTTCTCTGCTGTATAATAGTGTTACTTAGATTCACAGAAGAATCTCTTAAGAAATGTTAAAATATATTTATATTTATGAGGAGAAATGTCAAAAGATGTTGTCTAAATGATCTGAAAAGATGAAGAGTTGGTCATCCAGTACTTCCATAAAAACTGTGTGATTTGTTAACTCCTCCCTCGAGTCTTCCAACCTAACTCCTGTATTTTGGGTATATCTGATTTGGCAGTGTCAGTGGTAGCCATGTAAATCAGGATAACAGCTAATGGATTGGTGTATTACGTACTTGCACTTGCCAGTAACCCCAAGCAGATGACAGTTCAAATTCTACCAAGGTATTACTGATAGGGTTGGGTAGCAGCTGCCCACCCAGACAAGGGGTATGGTCTGCAGCCCAGCTGGTAGCTGCTTTTATCTCCATCTTCAAATGCCTGTGAGCCGTCCTCAAGACATCTCATCTGTTATACCCTGGAAATTCCGCAAGAGCTGGCGCAGGGGCACCAGGAAGCTGCAAGAGTCATTCACATTATTTCATCTCTTAATGACAAGAAAATCCATCAGAAGATGGTTAAATAAAGCACTATGTGTTAGGGTTTAAGAGATCAAAGTGATTTTGTTCACTGAATTGACTTAGGAGAGGGATGCAGAAGAAATTATTTCAAGTTTGACAAGTTCACTGAGGTCCTGAGATGAGCCAGGCTTTCTGGTGAGCTACATGCAGGAGTGAATTTGAATAGGTTGCCATGAAATGTTAAGCCTGGTACCTGTAGACAACATTGTGTTTCTTGAAGACAGCAACATCTAAGAAGTGTAGGCCCCAATCACTTCACATATCTTTTTACTATGCCATCTACTTTTAATAAGAGGTTCTTATCAACAGAGGCTAAAGTTAAATTTTGCCTTGTTTCGTGTGTACGGGTTTACTGTTGCTAGTGAGAATTTTGAGTCTGTGTTTGTCATATGAGATCACTCTGATTTTGGAATATTCAAGGAGGAAGAATACCACTTAAAAATATGGTAATTGTATGATTTCCAGTGGTTTTTGGTAGTTTTTTGTAAATAGTCTAATAGATATTTTTGTAAAATATCTCAATTGTGCATGAACAGAACAAAATCCTGAATTTCTTCTTTAAGCTGAGAGTTGTCTGCATTGTGGCAGACATAGAGCCACCTGTAAACCCGTTAAGTATTTGGTGAATGAGGTTTCCATAGCATACGAGCTACCATTAAGTCATAGTTGGTCAAAATTCATTGCACACCAAGTCAATTTGTCTGAGCAAGCCATGCTAGACACTAAAGCTGGAGCTTCAGGATGTAACTCATTCACAGAAAATACAAAACACATTAGCCATTTTAGTTTGCTTTCCTCCATCGTGCAGCTTCCCAGGTCTGCCTTATTATTTTCATGCAGCCAAATTGCTGCCCATCTTTTTGTCTGCTCAGCTGTTTCTGCAATCGTTCCCTTTAAAATCTAAAAAGGATTGCTTGGGATGGCCTGGTGATCAGGGAAATAAATAAATAATAATACAAATACTGTTATTGTGCTGAATTTCTCTGGCGTGGCAGCAGTCTGGCTTTTATTTATATTTATTTTTTCTAAGTAAGGCTTCTGTGTATGCTGGACAGAAAGTCGGCGCTAGGCATTTGTCACTGTGTGAGGTAATGCAGGGGAAAGCAGTTTCTTTCAAAGCTCAACTGTAGCACTAAGTGAAATCAATGGCCAAACAATCTAACACAATTGGTCACATATTGATAGAATTAAACACCGCTGTTAACGTGACTTGTCATTGATCTGACAAAAACAGAGTCCGGGGTAAAAGTCGCCTGAAGCCTTTAGACTCTGTGTTTATGTAGCAAAGGTTGGAAAATTATTCGCTCCATCTGCTTCTAACATAATTTTTTTTATTTTTGCTGACAATACTCTTCATCCCAGAAGCCACCAGCAGAGCTTTAACCTCTTCATCGTAAGAGCCATGCAAGCGCAGAGCCATCCCCTCCACAGGGCAAATCCTGGTTGGGGGCTTTGGGTCTCTTGCAATGTGCCAGTGCAGTAAAAAAAGAAAAGTTCTTCCATTGCTGGAAGCCTGGTCAGCACACAGATGGGCTGGTCCAGATCAACCGCAGGCGGCTTTTACTAGCGAGTAAGCGCAAAGAGTGCAATACAGAGTGCTATTGACTTTCAGGCACAGAAATGTATCAGGAAAGTAGAATGAGGGCAATGCCTTCTGGTGCATAGCATAGCTGGCCTATGTAGGGTATTGCCTGCTGTCACGTGGTAGCTGTGGTTCAGAGGGGAAAAATACCAATAAAGGCAGCAATTAAGAGGTTTTCTGCTAATATCCCTTGAAAATAGTCTGCATTTCAGGAATCATTTTTATTGAGTTCTAGCTTTCCAGCCGTAGTTTAGCTGTTGGCCTTTTGTTGTTGTGTCAGAATCACAAAGATTTTACATTATGAAATCCTCAGCTAGCTGGAATGATTGCCCTACGTGCTGGAAACAAACACCTAACAAGTGCCTGAAATATCTGAGCAAATTGCTCCAGAATGTTTGCAGTGGAGATGTCCTCAGTGGTGCAGAGCTCTTTGATCTGACCTACGAACTGCACTTTGCTTTTAGGCTGATTGCAAGCCTGATAATGTTTTTTAAAGTATCATCATAAGAGGGAAGAACTCAGGACCATGAAAGCTGTAACTCACTGCTCGCTCGCGATCACAGCACAACTGCCACATGTTTCTGCAGCATTCACGGTGTCATGACAGGCGTTTTTACCTGCTCTGTGCACAGTCACTTCTCCCCCTTGCTCCTCCAGCCCTTTGCCTCTTGGATGTCTGTTTGGTTTGCTGGAGTCTTTGTGGTGTGTTGGAGTTCAGAGCTTCCTGACAGCTAGATGGTGGTGACGCAGGCAGGCCTGGTGAGAAGCATTTCTGGGAGGACAGGGCACGGTGATAGGGTCACCAACAAAAGGTTTCCATATACCTTGTGTTTTTGGGAGAGCAAGGAGGAGCTGTGTTTGCTGTTTGTTTACTTTTTTTTCTTTTTTGCAGTGCTATGGTTGTATAATAAAAGCTTTCCATCCAAGTATGGTGTAGATATTGCAGGTGGATTGTTGTTGCCCATGGCAGCCACAGCGGCGAGATTTGCTGCATTGTACGCAGCCTTGGGACTCGGAGGCAAGCTATCACACCTCCACAGTGCCTTGCTTTAATTCATAGGCCTGGAGAAGATGTAAGGAGGGAGCAAGGGAGGAAAACCTTCTACGTACACAGTTACCTAGTCACATGGGGAGAGTCAGAAAAAAAGTTGTGCTGCTTACTTGCACTTCTGGCAACATTACAGAGGCAGACAGGTTTCTTCTGAGTGGAATATGAGTTTTTCCAAGATTATTAGAAGAAAGACATTCCCCCAGTAGGGAAGGAGCAAAAATACCTGTGCACAATAATTGCACTCTCACAGTGTGAAGCTCCATGGGACACTGTGATAGAGCTGATCTACCTTCTCCACACCTTTGTTATGACACTGGTTTATCAACAGTGCATGCATCTGAGATGGAAATGTGAAATGCTTGGAAAACATTACCCTATGCTGCAGCCTAAAGCTAATTGCCCATCATGACAATTCCCTGCAGGCTCATATGTCTGAA
Organism: Odontophorus gujanensis; assembly: GCA_013399175.1. Lineage (NCBI taxonomy): Eukaryota > Metazoa > Chordata > Aves > Galliformes > Odontophoridae > Odontophorus > Odontophorus gujanensis. The sequence goes on from VXAB01011508.1 coordinate 67,040, forward strand.
GTCTCAGTATGAGCACTAAAAGCTCATTTCAGGGGTTAAAGAACCCTACCGACAGCTGGGATGTCAGGAGGGAGATGTAATTGCATAACACAACTGGCAACCTGTATGACTTGGGAAACGAGCAGGACACAGCTGCTGCATCTTCAAAGAGATAGCAGTGGCCAGTCCTTTGAACTCCATCAGGAAGAATCACCCCACCCAGAGGGCAGCAATATGACATGCCTTTCTTGTACAGGTGCATCTTTCACCCCTCCCAACACACATGTGCCCCCTTCTCTCTTGCTAAAGCGAACCAGAAGTCCTACAGCAGGAAAATGGTTTTGTGCAATGCTCTGATGCAGAATAAGTAAATGCTGCAGTATTTACCTGTGATACCACCAGAGAGCATGTGTACAAAGGCTTTCTGTTGTCTTTCTACTAAGTGTTTGGAATAGCTTTCATGTAAGTTCTTCAGCAGTTGGGCTTGAGTGATTTGAATACTTATAGCACCTTTAAAATCTGTTAAGGCAAGAACAAATTATAAGATGAATTTCAGATGAATCAGAGTGGATCCACACCTGAATAGTGCCTGTAGTTTTAGACAATCTGCTTCCACTTACAGTAAGGAATGAAGACCAGTTGCAGGATTGCAACATCCTCCAGTGTTGTAGGATTTCTTGATAAGGAGCTTTTTCTACCGTGATAAATTAACACAGACCAATATAGGGTGAGTAGACAACACAGATATCTCCGTGTATCAATTTCTTGCTGCGTTATAAGAGAAAGCTCAGAGACTCTTCTCTTATTTCAGCAGTCACTGCAAGTAAGATGACAGAAAAATAAAAGGCTCTTTGTGTTTACTTGAAGATACTTTACCTTCCAAAAAGCAGAAATTAAGGATTTTAATTACTTTTTAACTTCTAGGATCTAAAGCACCAAAGGTTATATATTCTTATTTATTCTTAAATACAAAATCTCCAAATCTATATCTTAAGATGATAAGCCTATGTTTGCAGTGTTTCCCTTTTATAAGCCTATATTTGCAGTGTTTCCCTTTGCATTTTTTCATTTTTTAATGATCAGCAAACAGCTTTTATGTCCAAAGACTGCTCAAAACTTGTGTCAATTAACTTTTTCTATGCTTCACAGGATTCAGAAGCAGTGGCACACTTAGCCCCGAATTTGTTCCTATTTCCTAGAATAATGGTACTTGAAGTTAAATGAGGAGCTAGTTTAAAAAGTACATTTAACCTTCACATTAATATTTTGTGATCGCTTTCATTATGGTGTTCACTGAGAATTTGAACTAAACATCTTGTTCGTTCTTAGAGTAATGTGTTGTGGTGACTGGAGACATTTTAAACAGAGCAACCAGCTGAGCAAGGTTTCCATGCTCTTTATCTCTTTGTGTCCATGAAGTGTTTAGTTCTTATTATGGCTTACTTATGCAGGCTCAGATTGAGTTTTCCTCCCTTAACTTAGACAATTGGCTGATCAAGGACAACTCTTTAAGCAGGGTTGAGAGATCTATAATAAATTATCAAAGACCTGTGAAGCCAGCTTCATAATAAATTATCCCAAGTCCCATCCAGTCCCTGGCATGGCAATTGGAATTCATGGGAGCCTGGCCTGACATGTCTCGGGAGAAAGTCTTAATCCTTCAAGTGAAAGCCTGAAAAACTTGAGATGACAGAGTGTATAAGATAAAGCCATGATGATCTGCCAAGACTGTTTTAGAAATTTTGTGCTTAATGGCCTCAGCTGTATTTCTCACTTGTATTGTTCTTCCTCCAATGGATCTTTAACTCTATTGACATGGTGAAATATAGATGGGTTGATAGGACAGGTGAACTTTTAATTATCTATGTGCCACACTTCTCTTGCAGTGAATACCTTGGGTTCTTGACTTCAGAAATATTTTTATGTGCCCATACCTTTCTGACACGAGCAATTTCAGTAACCAGAGCAGAAACCACAATGCCCATGGCAGCGTGGGCTTCATATGGGCAAGGATGAGAGAAATTGCAGCTACCTATGTCATGTGAGGTGAGAGCAATTGTAATGGGGCTGCTGCCCCCTTGCCACCCTCCGATTTCTCCATCAGCCGTATCAATTCCACGATAAAAGAAAGCCCATGTAGAAGTACCTGCAGAACTAGAGCTGACAGCTACGCAGCACTCATTTTGCTGCAGTTGTTTTCTTGATTCTCAAGTGTCTTTGGATCGAGCTGAATTGAACAAGGCTCAGAGGGATCCATAAAAATCCTCTGTAAAAAAAATCATAAAATATCTTTTCTCTACATAAAATTGTAATGATATTGAAGTGTTTCCAATTGAGACTTCTTAGTATAGAAAATGTGTTGCTTTGGGTAGTAAAGACCTTCACTTTTAGGATAACACCCTTAGTGTTTTTTCTACAAAAATGTTATGAAAGTTTTTCAATTTAGACCTACCTATAGAGAAAGGTACTCCTTTTGTGTATGCTGAGTTAATTTAACTTTAGTAGAAGTTTAAAAAATGTCAAAGAGTTGAATGTTAAAGTAGCAAGGAGACTGGAAAGAAGCAGTTATCTCTGAATCAGTCAGCTAATCAGAGGGAATAAAGGTTATAGAAAATCAACATAAGTTATGTTAATGAGATGCTTGTATGAAACAGCAAGATCTGAATGATAAATACATGTAATTCCTTGCAGTATCATACAGGTATAACATCCACCTGGATTTTATAGTTCTATATTACTTACATTACAATGTTTTCTAAAAATCTGAGAAATTTGTATTATTTTCCAGTCTCTTTATAAATCCTAAACACTGGAAAGCCGGTAAAGGAAGAGAAGAAAGCATGTAGCATGACTATAATAAACAGTGAAGCAAAGGAAATAAACACCTGTTAGCAAATGTATGTATTGTAAAAGGTGTCTGTGGAACACAAATGTCACTTTGTATAGGAATGGCAGCAAATTTGTCTCTGCATATGGCATAGAGTGAATTCATGTCCCACATAAAAACATTTTTATATATGCCCAGGAGCCAGCCTTTTCAGTGATTAATATTAGTACTGTTCTTCCCTTTGATGGGACCCCCTCTGGAGGAAAAGGCTACCGGTAGTGTCAGGTTGTTAATGTTGCTGGCCAACAGAGTAACTGCTGCTAAATTTGCAATGTGTAACCAAATGGATAATCTTAGTATGCTGTTCCTTCAAAAAGATGTTCACATCCTTGTGAAATACAGCTCCATGCTGTTTCCTCGGGACCTGTCACTGTCACCATAGAGCAGAGCTTCCCTTGTGAGGAGCTTTTAGGCCTCCATGAGCCTCCCCTTGGCCTCCTCGTGCTCCTTGGCCTCCAGACCTTTCCTCGTATTCATAACCATCCTTTGGATGCCCTCTCATAGTTTCATGTCCTCATACTGCAACACCCAAACTGCACACAGTACTTGAGGTGAGGCTGCACAGTGCAAATCACAGAGTAGGACAGCCTCTTCCCTGGCTGGGCTGTCAGTGTGGGCCTGATGCACCAGTCCCAGGTACAGTTGGCCCTTTGGGTTTCCAGGGCCCGGTGCCGGCTCAGATTTACTTTGCTGTCAGCCAGAACCACCAGATCCCCTTCCCTGGGGCTGCTCTCCAGCCTCTTATCCCCCAGTTTGTACGTGTACCCTCAGTCACTCCATCACAGGTCAAGAATCCAGCACTTGCTCTTGAATAGGGATGATGCTGGTCCTCCTGTTTCATTTATGTGTGAACCATGTCTGTCCTTGTGGGACACTGGGACTACTGCACATGGCTTCTTTCTGCTGATACTGTTAGCTAGGCCTGGATGGCACACACACTACAGCCCAGAGCTACCTGCATGCTGCTGACTGCCAGATATAACAGGGACCAGATCCTGTAGAGCACTCCCCAAGGGACAACCAGCTAGAAGGCACCTTTGTTTTACTTTACTGTAGTCTTGTGCTTAGTTCCATACCTGTCATGGTGTGACAAGGATATGACAAGCTTTGTGAAGAAGGTAACCAAGACACCGCCAGCAGACAGAGGTTGCTTTGGTTAAGTGAAAGAAATGTAAAAAATAAACCTATGTGGTGTGTCCAATGACTAGGATGGCTGCTAAAACTGAGTGGGTTACTTGAGGGCGAGTCCTCCACTTACTCTGAATTCAAGACTCAGAAACATTGAGAGCAATTCTTTAAGTGCTGGTGCTGGGCTCCAGGAGGGCTGCAGGTTGCTGGAAGTGACCTGGACCCAGGAGTCCCATGTCACTAAAATGCCAAGGCTGTGTGCTTGGCTTTCTTCCCACTGTGGGAAAGAAATGGAACTATTCCAGTAAAACAAGATAGAGAGGAATGTTCACCTTAGAGAAAATGAGTGTACAATGCTGTGTGGCATTAACTTGGGAAATGGGAGAATTTACTGTGTCCCTGAATTAGACCTCAGTGCTCCAAGCCTCAACCCAGTACAGAACCTGTCAGGATAATGCCTGCTTTTCGGAAGCCTGGTGAGTTTCTTTCCCTGTTTCTGGTTTTGATCTAGAATTTCATTCAGTATGTTATAAACCAGTGTTCTGTTATACGTTACACCCTTTCTCTACTGATAATGAAATTTTGATGAAATTCGTCTGTTTGTAGATTCTTTTTTTTGAAATAAAAGTAAAACAGTATAGAAACATAAATTTTCTGCTTGGATGGTAGGTGAAACTAATTCCATGTTGAAGACATGGACTGCTATATTATAGTATCCTTTATCATAAATCAGATCAAATTAAATTTGCATCATATTTGTCTTTTTTGTAAAAAATTGGAAATGTGTTTTTATTCAGTTTACAGAGTGTTGAGAAATTAAATGGCATAAGAAGGTGACTATTTTTCATTCTTTTTAATAGGTAAATGATTGCGTATTCTTAGCCTACACCTTTTTGTCATCTTCAGGAAGGCTGGCTGTTGTATTAACAATTTGTAATCCCAGTCCTGACACACCAAATTTCATGGCACTAGGTATTGTACAAATACAGAAAAAAAGAGATGGAGCTATTTCCAGAAATAGCAGCATTTCCAAAGAAAAAAAACCAAAACTTATCAATTTAGGGAATTTATATAAGAAAGCAATAATACATACAAAAATGATATACAATATATAATGATAAGTTATACTATATATAATATCTATGTATTAATATTATATATGCAATATATAATACAATAATATAATATGATAACTTATAATTTAGGGGAAAATAGTGAAAATAGAGAAAATAGTGAAAAGTGTCTTGGGGCCTGTTCCTACCAGGTACTAATTAAGCCCAAGATATGCCAAAGTGTTCCCAGTATTCTCAACTAGTGTGACTCAGTGGCTGGCAGTACTGAATCATACATTCTAAAGAAACCATGCTACTGTTGAGCATGAGGCTTGTTGTTAAAGCCTTTTCATCATTTTACTTTTTTTAGGGGATGGAGAAGAGCAGGGTATACAACAATTACAAACACAGCATTTATTTTACAAACATGGAAAAGCAAACAAAATAGAAATAGCAAGACATTTATATACATGAGAGATATTGCATCAATACTTCAGCCACACATCAGCTTATGAATACTGTATTGATCTGTTTTTCTTATAGCACCAAGATAAGATTAGTGCTACATGCATGGAGCTTCCGTGGATGAAGGGACGAAGGGTTTAGTAGTTGGAGTATGGAGACTGATAGTCAAGAAACCCCAAAATATTAAGTCTGCTTTGGACAAAGCATTTCTGGCTTTCTTTTCTTACCTTTCCTACATGTTAATGTGACAAGAGGTACTTCATATTCACCTGTCTTACAGATCTGATGTCAAAAATCTACTGGACAGTTCAAGTGATTTTAAAATTTAATATATGCAGAAAAGCTTTTCCCTATTATTCTGGTCCATGAATGACCTTTTCACATTGTTGCATTTACTTCTTTGTGGCATTTGTATTGTTGTGGCAGCCAGGTGTCTAACTCAAGTGTTTTACCAGACACCATATAAGCATACCACAGGAGATGGTCCTGGTGTTTCTGGTATCCCTCTCTGTCCTGCAAATCACAACTGATTCAACATTCGTGAGTGCTCCCTCTAGCATCCTAACGCCTGCTCATGGCAGAGGCAGCCCTGCATCCTGCAGCTCCCTACCAAATAGCATGCCTTCCTCTCCAGAGCTTGCCATGTGTACATCTCAGAGACATGGGTGTCGTCTGGTGAGCTATCTCACTGAAGACAGGAATGGAAATAATAATAATGAAAAGAATCAACTCCATAGGAAATTCCTCAGGTATCAAACAGTGGTTTGTGAATACTTCTTCCCTTGTGTTCTTTTCTTTTCTTTTCTTTTCTTTTCTTTTCTTTTCTTTTCTTTTCTTTTCTTTTCTTTTCTTTTCTTTTCTTTTCTTTTCTTTTCTTTTCTTTTCTTTTCTTTTCTTTTCTTTTCTTTTCTTTTCTTTTCTTTTCTTTTCTTTTCTTTTCTTTTTCTTTTTCTTTTTTTTCTTTTCTTTTTCTTTTCTTTTTCTTTTCTTTTTCTTTTCTTTTTCTTTTCTTTTTCTTTTCTTTTTCTTTTTTTCTTTTTTCTTTTTTTCTTTTTTCTTTTTTTCTTTTTTCTTTTTTTCTTTTTTCTTTTTTTCTTTTTTCTTTTTTTCTTTTTTCTTTTTTTCTTTTCTTTTTTTCTTTTCTTTTTTTCTTTTTTCTTTTTTTTCCTTTGTTGTGGAAGAGAGTGAAAGTAGGAAAAACAAGTCACGTAGCTGTACATCATGACAATTGATAATAGTAAGCAGCTTTAGTGGCCTTCCCTGTCGAAGAGCTGCCACTCTCGCTGACAATATGGGCATGGCGACTAAGAAGGATGGAAAGGAGAACTGAGCTGATACAAAGGAAATACAGACTGTACCATACTTAAAGAAATTTAGATCAGTGTCTTCACAAGGAAAACACTTCTATTAACCAGCTTTGCTTTGCAACTTTAAAAAGGCATAGTTTTCCTTGTCATCTCCTGACTACATTTGTGTCAAGAAAGTGTTTCTGTAGTAAAGTATGCTTTTGCATTTATAAGATACAGTGTATGGTATGGTTCCTACTGATGTATGTTGAAGCTTTACTCACTAGCCTTACTTGAAACAAGTTCAAGCATGGGAGTAATGAGAAAACCCTGTTTGCTTTTATATTCTAATTTAAAATCTGTTAAGGGTCTCGTGAACACCTACATATGCTCTATCTGTTTTTTCCTGCTAGTTGCCATTTTCAGAGACAGATCTATCACCAAAGATCCAGTTCTATGCTCATGAAGCTAGGTAAACTCTGTTTGAAAGTTATTGTATCACAGCCCAAAGAAGTAGCCACTGAACTCCTGTGTGTTTTATGAGCTTTTGGAGTCTGGCAGAATCCCAGGATTGCCTTCTTAAAATCACTTCTGTTTATTTTAAATAAAACAATCAAGAGGGAAGGTAACATGAAGAAATCAAACAGGAAAGGGGACTTTACATTGAGATTTTTATCACTGCATTGCTTTTATTTAAAGCATGCTGTTGTTGCTGTTTAGCAGTTCTATTGCTAAGCTCCAAACCCAATCTATTTCAGCCATCCCTTGGGAGTCCCTTTTTATGAATTTATGGTGAGTCAGGGGGTACTTCTACCTGCCTCATGCCCCTGGGACAAGAATTTATCTGTGAGCTGAAGAGGAGAAGTGCTTTGGCCATTCTGTATCAGGTACCCATCTGATTTGCTCCCATCAGATACTCCTTCAGAGCTCACTTACCCTTGTGGTTGTCTCCACCACAAGCTGGCATTACTCAGCAGAAGTTATCTTCCAGTCTAGGCTGGTTACCTATTGGTTTCTTAGCAAATAGGTCAAAGACCAGTCCAGGCTTTGGTTTGTGTACTTGCTGCCTGCAGCAGAAGACACAATTCATCATGCCCTTAATTCATTGCAAGTTGTCTCCTGACTTGCCCTTTCTTCCAGCTTGGTGAGTCCATGTTTGCTAGCAGGATGCACCTGTTACATGCAAAGGGATATTGCAGATACTGTTCCTAAAGCTGTACTTAATGCTAAATGATAATTTTTCATTGACAGAAATTCAGTGGATAATGCAGTGCTCTTTGACAGGAATTTCATTTCTTTACAGGCTTTCCATGCCATGGCAGGATTAAGTGAAGTGAATTTCACCTTCTCATGCCATTGATAGAAGTGATCCTCCTCTATGTGGTCAAAATGCACTTTCTCTGCATCTGGCACACACATATTGAAAATGCATTGATTTGTGGTGCAGTTCTGAAAATATTTTCCCATCTCAGCTATAGCTATATTTTAGCATTAGATTTAAAGAGACTTGAGGAAAATGCTGGATATACCAAAGGAGAGTTTGGCAGCTCAGAACCTTTCCTTGTTTCTCAGACAATGGACTTCGGGGAAAAAAAAAAAATAAAACAGTCACAAAACTGCAAGTACTCCTTCAATTAATTTCTTGAATCTGCTTTCACCCTGAAAATTCTTCAGGTGTCTGAAGTGTATGGCTTATAGAAAGTAAATCTGTATTTAAAAACAGTCAGTTGTATAGTTTGGGTACTTTTACTCACCTTTACAACTAGGTACACAAACTGCAACAAATGACAAATGCAAAATTTTGCTTCAAGACACAACAGTGAACAGCTTTTAGAGAGAGATTTCTATTGCCTTCTTTATAAACTAACTCAGAGGGGGGAAAGGAGGGAAATTGTATTTCGTCTTGTGTAGGAATCAGTCTACTTTCATTTCTGAGTATGAGGTGATATGAGGATAGATTTACTTAAGAAGGGAGAGAGAAGATGTAGGGAAGACAAATACACATCTGTATACACACACAAATGTATTAGGACAAATAGATTATTTTCAGAGCTTAATGTTTATTGAATAAATGAAACTTGTTAGAAGGACCCAGCCCAATTACAATGGTTTGTGCAATATTCTGAAAAAATGTTATGAGCAACAAAATCAAGTGCATCCCTTTTGCATTAAGCTTTCATTTTTTCTGTTGCATTAAGCTCTTCTTTTGCTTGCATTATTTTGATTGTCACATTCATTTTGTTCTACTTCTTAGATTGCTTTCGGTGGGCTTTTAACTTAGGAGAATGTGCAATACTTCCCCACTGTTTGATGTTTTATCCAAAGATGGACCAGCTGTGGAGGAATTGTAATTAAATTCAGTTGACTGCATTTCTCCCTTTTTTTCTAATTCTTCTTTTTTTAATAAAATACTGTTTTAATGTTAATAGGCAAATCTTTCTTTTATAAAACACTAGTTCACATACAGATGGAAGATCCTTGTCCAGCGATCATCTTTCACATCTGTGGGAGTCTTTCTACTGGCTTTGCCAAGCTGGGAGCTTCCATGGTTGAAGCACTTTGCCAGACAGAGGCTGAGGCCATCAAAGTAGCACACCATGTGGCCTGGCGGCATATGCTCTGCTTGGTGCCTTGAATAGCTCAGCAAAACTCTGTCTTACATTCTCAAAAAACATCAAGTAATGTTGCAAACTGCCATGCTTGGACCTGAATCCCCTGTCCAGAGTCAGAGCTGGTGCTTCTGGCATCTGCACTGTGGAGACCCATGATGACTGTGGGGCCACATGATATGCACCACTGGTATGGAATCAAGGGCAGGGCCACAGGAGAACTGAACAGTCCCAGGATCAAATATCCCCAGTCTTTATTATTATTTTAAACCATTCTGTAAAACCTTATAAAGATGGGATGCCTTAGATTGATTTATTATGAGGCCCATATGCCACTGCTGTCACATGACAATAGCACTGTAGAGAAGGAAAAACAAATAACTTTTTCTATTCCTTCTATGATATTAAAAATTATTAGAGATTTTTCTCTGTAGGATATCTGAAGTGCCTGAAAAAGTTATCAAGACCCATCAGTCAGAGTTTTTCCTTCCAAGAAACTCTTTTCCTAGTCTTTATAAAAGACAAAGAACTCTGTAATAAAAATAATAAAAGGTTTGATTTTCTTTATTTGCTATAGAAATTGGATAAATGTACAAATTTTTCTTGGTTTTGAGTTCTTTGTGTAGACTCATTGTTGACTTGAAAATGTGCATGTGAATTTTTCCTAGTTGTGTCATTACTTAATAACACATTAACTCGTGGAAGGAGAAATATTAACCTCTTTCTTTAGAGAGTAATCCTATTGACATCTGAGCATACACTTGACTAAAAATACTTGCTTATGTGAGTGGAGTTACATGAGGAACACATGAGTAAAGTCCCACGCTAAGTGGGAGTAAGTTGGATGAGAACTGTGTAGTACCAGCCTCAGTTATTTGCAGCGACACAGTGGGAAACAGAAGCAATTTCTTTCATATTATGTGTTAAAATCCATTCAGATTTCCTAGAAGAGTCTGCTTTATTTTCACTTTATTAAATGTAGCCTTGCTTATCCTCATACCAGTGCTGTGTGTGTGTTTTATGAATGTATCTTTCTTTATTTATTGTAATATGGGAATATTGTATTTTACAGCATGTAAATTAGATATTTGATTCAATGCAGAGGCAAGACACAAGAGTGTTATAAAATGTCGAATTCCAGCAGGAGAAGCCAAGGGATGTTTAAAGCTTGATGCATATAATGTTTATATTACATTAAGCGCTGTGTTATTGCACAGGATGCTTATTGTTAGCGTCTGTGGGGAGAGTCAGTTCCAAAGATTTCAGTTTCTCTAAACTGATTATGCAGCTCCACCACATACAATTAGGAAAGTAGTAATGAAATGGTTATGAAGTCCCTTGGCATTCCGTAGCTGCTGGTTTTTTTTAATTTTGTAAATAGCATCAGCAGCATTCTGGGGGGAAGTGTTTATGTATTTATTTATTATTGATTTAAAAAAAATACATTTAACATTAGTAGTTATTACAAATCCAGTCTCAGCAACAGGAAGGAGATAAGCTGTTTCCACATTATTAAATGCAAGATGCCTAGGGAATTGAGAAGATTTATCCTTTATATAAATATATTAAATATTAATGAATAGTGGTTTCAGAAATTAATTTATAGCTGCATTTAATTTTCTAATAACCTCTCATAGCTTTATACCTTTGTTGCAAACAATGCATATTTAAATATAGCCCCTTGGCAAGTACCTTGGATGTCTGCAGAATGATCTTGTCCACTGATTAAAGTTCTGCATGTATTTCACAGGGTAAGAGAGAAGGGATAAAGTGGTTAAGAGTTTGAATCCAGTCCATGTCATAACTGACTCAAGAGGAATAATGCTTGTTCTGAGGGGAAAAGCAAAGGCAACATACAGAGTGTTCAGAAACTTAGCAAAGGTTTCTGTATATTTCTACAGGCTATACCTGGCCCTTTTGAGATACAGCATCTATTATGACCCATTTTGAAAAAGCTAAAATTATCTGGTTTACTGTTTCTCATCAATGTGATTAAAAATTTGTTTTCTCTATGCCTGGATTTTCTTTAAGTTCTTGCTTGTGTTTATCTCATGTGCAACCATTTGTCCTCATTTTCTGCTTTTCCAGCTGCTAACAGTGCAAGGGATATTCCAAAAGTAATACCTCCTATTTTATAATGTTGGCCCACAACAACAGAGGCAGATACTGGTGGTATCTCAGTAGATGATGAACATTCCCACCGATATTCCATTACATGATGTTGGTGTTACAATAACAGCAGCAGAGCAGTCTGACAAAATGGTGTCTGACATGGAAGTGTGGATGAAGCAAAGGTGTGTCACTGAATTCCTCTATGCAGAAAATATGGTACCCACTGACATTGATCAACATTGCTGAATGTTTATGGAGACTGAACAGTGGATGTGAGCACAGTGAGGCGGTGGACGACGTGTTTCAGCAGTGGTGACAGTGACAGTAGGTCACCTCCAGTGATGCAGATGCTTATGAGTATGGCATGCAGGCTCTTGTTCATTGCTGGCGAAAATGCATAGCTACTGGTAGTGAATGCATGGAAAAATAGTGTTTTGTAGCTGAGAGTTTGCTCCATCAAATGGTGTTATTATGCTCTTTGTTGTAGTTTCCAAGGAAATAAATAGGAAGCATTACTTTCAGAGTGACCAACATATTTATTATCGTATTTCTTTTTAATTTTGAGCTCAAATGCAGGGGCAAAACAGCTCCAGAGGAAAGATTGTTTCCAGCTCTGACACTGCATCAGACAGCTCAGTCTTTAGCATGCTCATAGTCAGTCAGTGCCTGTTTCCTCACTGATAAAATAAACGAGGGACAGAAACTTCTTTTTTTTGCTGGACTGAACAAACGGATATCTGAGAGAACTGAACTTTTCTGTAGTATCAGGTATCAGCCCTAAGAAGGGCTAACTCTAACAAGGTGTGGTGTGAACCTAACTTGACTGTGTCTGACTGTAAAGTGTCTAGATCCTGCAACATTTTAATGAATTCCTTATTTCCTTATTTGTGTAACGACTGAAGGTGAGAGGTGCACAGTAAAGACGTAGTTAAAATAGTTCTGCAATGTGTGCATTTGTTTCCTGTTTGAGCTTTGCCTGGCTTGACTTGGGAATAAGACAAATGAATGAGTCTTGAACTGAGAGCCAGCAGAGGATTATGTGGAATTTCCACAGATCTTCATTAGTCAAGGAGAAATAAGGTTTTAACTTTGGCTGTCATATGAACTCTTCTTTCCCCGATCATGGCTAGAACTGCACTGTAACTATCCACCAAGAGGAATTTTGACATTCAAGAAATAGACTTCCAGTGATTACCTAGATTTGTGTGATTAAGTGTCACTTGAAAACTTCTGATAACAATAAATCCATCCTCATCTTAGCAAGACAGGAAGATTATTGAGGGGACATTGAGGAGACAATAGAGGAGAAAAGGCAGCCATAGACTGCCAGATTCAGAAAACACAGGGACCAATTCCCAGCAGCTCAACTGTGGAAAAGAAGTGGCAAAACATTTCTATATAGAATGGTGCACAGTAGCACTGTGCATATTACAGTGGCAGATGCGTCTGTGTGCAGTTTGGTAATGCCAGTCTCATGAGTCACTTCTCACTTTGGCTAGCAGTGATGGGGTAGCATGTTATCTTCTTGTTAGGCTGATTTTAAACAGTGGTGGTTTCTCTGTCTCATCTGAGTTGTCTGCTAGTGTCTGCTACCAGTCTGAAAGCCAGAGCACTTTAAAGTGCATGACAAATTTACAATAAGAGGGAATTGCCAGATTGCTAGATTGAGGGATGATGAAAGTGTGTCTGAAGAAAGTATTTAAGTCAGAAGTGGAAGGAATGCAGATTCATTCTGTGAAGCACAGAAGGTGCCTCACAATGCAGCATGTTCGATACTCATTGGTCTTGCCAGGACCTCTGCAAACAGCACTGTTTACCTGTACTTCCTGTCTTCATCAGAATATCACTCAGTGCTGTTGTCCCAACCCAACCTGTGGAAAAGTATGGATACCTGTCTTGTTGAAAACAATTAGCTTTCACAGAATCACAAAACTGTGGGTGTTGGAAAGGACCTATAGAGATCATCTAGTCCAACTCCCTGCCAAAGCAGCTCCCTAGACCAAGTTGCACAGGTAGGCACCCAGGCGGGTCTTGAACGTCTTCAGAGAAGGAGACTCCACCACATCTCTGGGCAGCCTGTGCCAGTGCTTCATCACTCTTACTGTGAAGTTTTTATGTACATTTGTGCAGAACTTCTATGCATCAGTTTGTGGCCATTTCCCCTTGTCCTATCACCACGCACCACTAAAAACAGTCTAGACTCATTCCTTTTGCCTCCCTCTCCTTAGATATTTACACACATGGATCAGATCCCCTCTGAGTCTTCTTTTTGCAAGGCTGAACAGACCCAAGTTGCTCTGTCTTTCCTCATAAGAAAGATGTTCCATGGCCTTTATCATCTTTGCGGCTCTCTGCTGGACACTTTCCAGGAGATCCCTGTCTTTTTTGTACTGGGGAGCCCTGAACTGGGCACAATACTCCAGGTGAGGCCTCATTAGGGAAGAATAGAGGGGGAGGATCACCTCCCTTGACCTGCTGGCCACGCTCTTCTTAATGCACCCCAGGACTTCACTGGCCTTCTTGGCCACCAGGGCACACTGCTGTCTCATGGCCAACCTGTTGTCCACCAGGATCCCCAGGGCCCTCTCCACAGAGCTCCTCTCCAGCAGGTCATCCCCCAACCTGTACTGGTGCATGTGATTATTCCTCCCTAGGTTCAAAACTCTCCGTTCGCTTTTGTTAAACCTCATCTGGTTCCTCTCTGTTCAGGTCCTGCGCAGCCTTCTGGTGTGTCAGCCATTCCTCCCTGCTTCGTATCATTAGCAAACTTGCTGAGGTGGACATTATCCCCTCATCAGGGTCACTGATGAAGACACTGAACACCAGACCCAGCACCGACCTCCAAGGAACACTGCTAAATACAGGCCTCCATCCAGACTCTACACCACCAATGACAACCCTCTGATCTCTGCCAGTCCAACTGTTCTCAACCCACCTCACCATCTACTCATCTATTTCACACTTCCTCAGCTTCATTATAAGGATGCTGTGGGAGACAGTGTCAAATGCCTTGCTGAAGTCAAGGTAGACTACATCCACTGTTCTCCCCACATCCACCCAGCCAGTAATGATACCACAAAAGGCCACCAGGTTGGTTGAGCATGACCTCCCCCTGCTGAACCCATGCTGACTACTCCTGACAACCTTCTTCTCTTCCAATTGCCTGGAGATGGCCTCCAGAACAAGCTGTTCTATCACCTTTCCAGGCATAGAGGTGAGGCTGAATGGCTTGTAGTATCGCAGATCCACCTTCTTGCCCTTTTTGAAGATCAGAGTGACATTGGCTATCCTCCAGTCTTCAGGCACTTCTCCCGTTCTCCATGACCTCTAAAAGATGATAGAGAGTGGTTCAGAAATCACCTCTGCCAGCTCCCTCAGCACATGTGGATGCATCCCATTGGGGCCTGTGGATTTATGTACATTGATGTCACCTAAATGCTCTTGGATCATCTCCTTCCTCACCAAAGTGAAGCCTTCCATTCCCCAGACTCACTTTATCCCCATGGTCCAGGATTCCCAAGGGGGAGTCTTTGCAGTGAAGACAGAAACAAAGAAGGTGTTCAGTATCTCTACCTTTTTGGCATCTCCCATTACCAGTGTACCCTCCTCATTTAGTAGAGGACCCACATTTTCCCCAGTTTTCCTTTTGCTGTTGGCATACTTAAAAAAGCCTTTCTTATTGTACTTTATCTGCTTGGCCAGATTCAATTCCAGGTTAGCTTCAGCCTTCCTCATCGCATCCCTGCAGGCCCTGACAACATTCCTATATTCTTCCCAAGCCGCCCGACCCTTTTTCTACATTTCATGGTCCTTTCTCTTCCCTTTGAGTTTATTCATGAGTTCCTTGCTTATCCACACAGATCTTCTGCCACCCTTTACCTGATTGCTTACTCACAGGGATGCACCAATTCTGAGATTGGAGAAAGCACTGTTTACATGCTGACCAGATCTCACAGATCATCCCTTCTTTCCTTCTAGCCCTAGCCCATAGGAGAGCTCCAAGTAGGTCCTGGAAGATCTCAAAGTCGGCTCTCCTGAAGTCCAGGGTAGCAATCCTACTTTTTGATTTGCTTCTTCCACTCAAGATCTTGAACTCCACCATCTTATGACTGCTACATCCTAAGCTGCCCCAAACCTTCATTTCCCTAGCAAGCCCATCCTTATTAGTAAAAACAAGGTCCAGTAAGAACCCCACCCCTAGTCAACTTCTCTACCACATGCATCAAAAAGTTACCTTCAACACATTGCAGGAACCACCTGGAGCATTTTGTATGAAACCCTGCGAAAGGTCATAGTCTATGTAGAGAAACTTTGACCACCATGATACAGAAAATTCTCTTTGCTGAGCAGGGGTATCTAATTCAGGATCAAAACTAAAACCTGATCTATAAGGCATGTGTTACATAATCCAGATCCTTTCATGTTTTTCGATTTTGTTTGTTTGTTTTACTATTGGTGCTGTTTTTTTCTTTGTTTAATTTCTATTTTTGGAAAATCAGCGAAGGAGTTTGAGAAGTCTAAAAACTGAGCACTCAGAACCAGGGCCAACTCCCTGAGAACACATCCCTGGGAGCAGTGTATGCGCTGGCCAACATGGAGTAAAACAACATGTCAACAAACAAGGGTGTCAGCAAGGACTGCAGATCCTTCGGGAGTCTATTGCTCTGAGCACTAATTCAGACATACATACTCTGGATCTTATCTCCTGGCCTGCTGCCAGATTCATTTCCAGGCTCAGTGTTTCACACTGCTGGCCTGAGTGATCTATGCCTTTGCACACCTGGACAGAACAGCTCTGCTTGCTATTGGTGAAATACATGCCTGTTGTCCTTGTGAGGATGCAGACAAGCTCTCCGTACTGCTCTGCTCTGCTGCTTAGAGGCAAGCAATGTTCCATAAAAGGAGGAGTTTTTGAATAACTCAAGTTGTCAAATTTTCTACCCCCCAGGGTGGACATAGGAGAATCTCAAGCAGACAGAATATTGTACAAAGGGATTTTCACTCTATTACAATATGCCTGTTTGAAAATTTGAATTTAAGGTCTTCACTGTGGTTTGCTGTTTAAAGACATTTTTCCAGTTCTGTATGCCAGACCAAAATCTCACAGGAACATAAAAACGACCAGTCCAACCCAATATCAAGTTCTTCTATTTGTTTGAACTGTTTTTATCTGTAGACAACCAGAGATTAATCCTTTCTGCAGAAGAGTCCATTAGCACCTTCTAGTCTTGCTACTTTAGCTTCCTTGCTCCACCTCAACGTTGTTTACGATCTGCAACTGAATCCATGTGGTGAACCAGATCGAGGAGCCCATTCTGCTAAAAAGAACATTATACATCCAATACATCAGTTATTTCAGGTAGGTCATCACACAGGTGCATGGCAAGTGGTGCTACCACATTGTATCGTAACAGCAGAAACACATGAATTAAGTACAGCAACGTATGCTATTGCACTTCCATGTTCTTTGTAAAGGGTGTGATGTTTAAAAATAAAAATATTCATGCAGCAGGGATTTTCTTCAGATGTCACTTAATCACCCTTGCCCTGAAGTGTCAGCATATAATTAGTTACGCTGAAGTTAAACAGAAATGTGTAGTCTCAGAACTGAACAGTAAAAGATGTTGATAGATGCCTCACTAATCAAATCTGTGTCAGAACCAAACCTATTAACTCCCAGCAAAAGTGGAGAATGGACAGACTTTTACATGGATCAATTGGAGCTCTACTGCATTCATCCGAACTGCTAGAATGTGGGAGAGCAGAATTTGACTTAATGGGTCCAAATTTGGGAAGAAGTCTATCACCACTGGATGTGGGTTTTTCAAGAGAAACAAATATTTGATCAAACTCTTATTGGAAGAAAAATAGTTGCAGGTTTTATGCCCGTTCCGAAATGTAAATTTTGGTCAGCTTGTTGAAGGAAGTGATTCTGCCCCTCTGCACCACACTGGTGAGATTTCACCTGGAGTACTGTGTCCAGATGTGGAGACCTCAATACAGGA
Organism: Odontophorus gujanensis; assembly: GCA_013399175.1. NCBI lineage: Eukaryota > Metazoa > Chordata > Aves > Galliformes > Odontophoridae > Odontophorus > Odontophorus gujanensis. Next base: position 84,563 of record VXAB01011508.1, read on the forward strand.
GAGACATGGACCTGTTGTAATGCATCCAGAGGAGGGCCACAAAAATGATCCAAGGGATAGAACACCTCCTCTGCAAAGACAAGTTGAGAGAGCTAAAGCTCTTCTGCCTGGAGAACTGGGGAAACCTGGTAAAGGCTCTTTTGTACCTAAGGTGAGGCTATAGGAAAGAAGAGGACAGACTCTTTAGCAGGGTCTGTAGTGATAGGACAAGGGGCATTGTTTCAAACTAAAATGGGAGATTTAGACTGGATATAAGGAAGACTTTTTTTATAATATGGGCACTGGAAGAGGTTGCCCAGAGATGTGGTGAATGCTCCATCCTTGGAAAAATTAAAGGTCAGGCTGGACTAGTCTCTGAGCAACGTGATTTAGCTGTAGATGTCCCTGTTCATTGCAGGAGAGTTGGACCAGATAACCTTTTAGGGTCCCTTCTATCTCAAAGGATTCGGTGGTTCTGTGATATTGTGGTAATAACTTTATACTGGTCATGAACAAAGCAGCTACAGAAAGTACTTGGAAGAATCTAAACCACAGTATTTACTTACTGAAAGGGTGTCATGAGGTATATTGTCATGGACACTGACTGATCATCTTAGTTCTAACAGAGGTTCTTGTCCTTTTAATTTACAGTTTAATGAACAGAAAATCTTTCAGACCTCTGTCTCTGAAGGAAACAAAGCAGTATGTTTCCACACAGTCTGTCTTGGGTCTTTTGTGCAAATGGGCCCTAATAGCTTGACAAAGTGATGAGCTTTTGGTGTAAAGTGAAGGGTTACCTGGTACTACCTTGGGAGTAGCTGAAATAGCCATGAGTATATGTAAGTGGTAGGGAGTAACAACCACATGGGCATGGGACAAATTGAGTACAAAAGTGGTTGTGAAAACTGTTAAGCCTAGGAGATGGTTGTAAAGCCTAACCATTTTGCTCTGTTAAAATGCACACAGTATGGTGATGATGGAGTCCAAAAAACTATTTCTTTAAAGAAACTCCAACATCCACAGGGGAGTGTTGCTACAGTCTTTCTGGCTGAGGGGCAGACTGTGGAAAATCCTCATCATAGAAGCGTCTTGAATGTGTTCTCCTGCTGAATATTTACTCCTGTTGTCCAGAGTACAGGGTCTCTGGTTTGTAGACTCAGGAATCGGAGAAAAACAAACTGAAGTTTTTTGAGTGGCTTCATACCTGCTCTGGAAAAGGTTCAGGAGTTCACAAACACACACAGAAATGTTAGAAACAACTTCTTGGTGTTTGGTCTGCTTGGTGCTTCCATGTGCTTGTGACAGTGTGATCAGTAGCAAGAAATCTAGCTTGCATGCTTTTCTGGCATTATAAAACATGGGTTTTTATTTTTTTATTGTTTTTTTGTTTTTGTTTAAAAAACACACAAACAAACAAACAAACAAAAACCCAGCTCTTAAACTCAGTGGAACTGTGAGCTGTTCTTCAACTTTGCTTTTTCCTCAGTGGTGCAAAGGTACTGAGAGCTGGCTCAGCATGGCTTTGTGTGTGGCACTCCTGCCATGACATTTTAAAATTTTCAAGCATGCTCCTGGAGAACAACCAGAAAATGATGCATAGTAGAGAAGACCATAGTTATTCAGATTCGTATTTTGGATTTGAATACAACTATCTGCCAACGTATAGTGAAGAAATATGAAGGAAAACTCTGGTTCCTTGTGGAACACAGTTCACTGAGAACCAAGGATATGAAATCCAAATACTAAACTCACTGTCTTGAATGTTCTGTTCCCCTCAAATTATGAAATATATTCTTTAAAAATTTATTAAAAGAAAGATTACAGGGATACTGTCAATGAATTATCTACGTTATTCCCATCAATTGTATACAATTTAAATGGCAAAAAATATTTTAGAACAAAAAATTTTCTTTTGAAGCTCATATGTGCCAAAGTGTGCTTTTGTCCCCCAAAAAGCTGTAAACTCATAGAAGAGTAGGATTTGTGGTGGATGTAATTGGACTCAGTACAGTGTGCTACAACTGGAAATTGCTAGCCTATAGAGAATTATTAGCAAAATCAAGGATTTCAAAGGTGCGGGCAGGGACAGAAAGCTGCCTTTGGATGCTTTTTCAACATGGCTTTCAGCCTTGCTCAGAGGGAATAAAATGAGATGACACTGGGAAGAAAACTGCCTCACAAGAGCATGTAGTTACTGCTGTTTTGAATGCTTATGCTGCTGCTCCACTGGAGCCAGACTGACCCATTTCTAAGCAATAGTCATTGGATATGTTTTGTACAGAAAATGCCATGTTTTCTTTTTTTTTTATAAGTTGTTCACTCTGATGGATGTTATTATGCTGAATTTTATTGCATTATATTATAGTTTAGAAATTAAGGTATTTCTATCTTTGGTAACTACAGAAGAGTGTAAATATGATACAGTGTTTGAAAATTTTTTTTTTTTTTTTGAGGAGGAAAGTATCCTTGGGAGATGAATTGCTCCTAACAGGGAAATTCTGCCTTTCATTTCAGTATGAGAGGGAGGAGTGGGTAGGGCCTCCAGTCATGAGCAGGCTCAGATATATTTAAACACTTGTGTTGGTGACAGGATCTGTCACCCCTTTGCTCTGACTGACTGTCCCGTTCACATTCTAACGCAAAACATTTTTTTTTTCTAAGTACAAAGGAATTCTCTGGAAATAACAGGTTTTAAAATTACCTCATATTACTGCACGAGATTTTTTTTTCATGAGCCACCTGCCTTTTTAGGAGTCACTATTTCAGGTTTTTTGTTGAAGGATCCTCAAAAAAGATGAAGAAAACAGCATAGAACTGAAAAAAGGGAAACAGAAGAAAGGGGAAATTCCTTATGCCAAGGAGTGTATCATGAGACCAATTCCTTCTTAGAATTATGTCAAGTGTTAAATGTATGTACGTCATGAGGAGTCTGTGTAGTCTCGTTAATAGGTTTCAGTAACATAATCACCTATAGTGTATATGCAACAGAATCAGAAGTCATCAATCTTATATACTAAATGTTGATAAGATCTGCACCCCAGCATTTAAAATCATTTCAACCAAATAACTTGTTTGTCACTTTGTTTGTGTTTTGGTCAAAACTCATCTATCTTGGCCTGTGCCTTTCTGTTGATGACTCTGGGCTTTGGATCAGTCCCACATGAGAAGTGGTGCCAATTTATGCTGCAGCTGGCACTGTGAGAGTGGAAGGAAGCAGCCCCAGTGTGAAGCCTTGTGAGGAGTGTAAGGATCACTGCAGGACTGCTTTTGTCCCTCAATATCCACAGGATTTTTTTAAGAAATGTGGGATGTATTTGAGATTAGATGACTAAGAAGCCATTTACCATTGAGATTGTTCTGCATAGGAAGGTATGGTTTGCTCTGTGAAAATCAAGACCACTAGTGTAGGAAAAAAGGAGCTTCAAACTCAAAATTTTCAGCCCATATTCTTATTTCTACAGCCCTTTGACCAATTTATTTTAAGTAAATAAAGGGTGCATGTTCCTGCTTCCTGCTTTAGAGCTGGATGCTTCACAAAAAAGGGAATGAAGATTAAAACAGTGTCCATTTTATCTAGATATGAGTCATAAACATCATTGCTATGGTCTGCATTGTCTAAAACACTTTTTTTTTTTTTTTTCCATTGATCAGTGTCCCCCATAGTGATCAGCCTGAAGTTCTGGTATGAAATTATGCCCTTGCCCAGGGCTCACACACATAGGCATGCTCAGCATGCTACCAGATCCTGATACTCTCCAGACTGCTAGCTCTGCTTCTGATGTGTATGATACATAGGTAGTTCAAAAGACTGACTGAGTCTTAGTGTTGTCTTGATGATGCCACCATAGTATTTTGGGGAGCGATCCCTAGAAAGGCTATTGCAGAAAGACCAACCACCATAAAACAGCAGGTGACAGCAGATGTGTTGCCAGATTAAGTCCCTTCCATTGTGTAGTGCTCCCCATCAGCCCTTAAGTCCACCACTCACACCTGGCCCCTCATTGGGCATTTAATGTACTGCAGAGCAGCATGACAGCCCTCTTTTGCCTGTTTGCAGTAAGGAGCTGCTGGGCTGCTGGCACTGCTGCTGGCAATCCCAGTCTGGTCTGCTGCTGGAGATCCCAGCTTGTAGTCTGGTGTGACAGCCTCCACCCCAGCATGTGGGAATGAGCAGCCATCAGGTGATCCTGCAGATTGGTAAGTCAGGTGCATTGTGCTGCCTATAGCTACCTGTTTATGTTCTCAAACTTTGTGAAAGTCGAAGGTACTTAAAAGAAACATTCTATTTTACTGTGCAACAGCAAGCCTATGGTTTAATGCCATAATTTATTTCTCCATTACTATATGACACAAAATGAAACTTACAGGGAAGAAAGTTATTTCTATGCAAAGAAAATTCACGTTGTTCTCAGCAGATATCCCTCTTTATTAATAATATACTTCCATCTGCACAGCTGCCAGAGCCTGGTTCTTCAATACCAAACAAAATCATATAAACTAAAAGAAAGTATTTCAATTTTTGTGAAGCCTTGTGAAGCTTTGCAGAACCTTGCAGCATCTCTAAGATCTGAGGGTAGTATGCCCAGAGGGGTCTTAACTCAGGGGCATAAAGAAATATTACTGCTGCCTCACACTGATGTGAGACTACTTACAATAGTGAAGTTATTTGCTGAGATCTTTACAGTATCAAGTTGCATAAAACTTAGAGAAACAAGCAGCTCTTCTGTATCAAGGGAAGTGGAAGCAGAGGTGGAAGCCTTTCCAGCAGAACTCTAGAAGGAATCCTGACCTGAATAATCTGCTTTTGCTCATCAGTTGGCTTTATATCTATTTTAGAAGCAGTCTTTTTTGTGTGTGTATGTGCGTATTGATTAACAAAGTGAAAGACTGTGTTTCATCTGCTGCTGTTTTGGACAACCCAGTTTGCAATCAGTTTTCAAGCAGATTATGATGCTATTGTATGTGATGTACCTCCTGTGTTTGCTGGAGAATCCATAGGCTGGCAGAGCCTTGAAATAGGAGTTTACATTTGTCTTCTGAACAGTGTTCCACAGTAATCTTATCAAAAAGTGAAATGCAGAGTCAGGACATATTTCAGCAGTGAACCACGAGAACAGCATTCGAGCAGGAACATTTTTATCGATAACAGACCGTGCTAAGGAGGAGGAAAGAGAAAGATATTGTATCTATAAGTCTAAGTAAGCCTGTGGGTGTGTATTAAGAACTTAACTCAATTTGAAAAATGCTGCCCAAATTTGTTTCTACTGTGAGTAAAGTGTTTCGAACCCTCAGATGAGCCATTATATTTATGCAGCATGACATCTGTTAAAATATTTTTGAATGAAGAGCCTGTATGGAACATACATAATAAGATCATGTCAGTGGATGTGTTTGTATTCCTTATAGACAAGAATGGCTCATTTGGAGCCATCCCAATTTTACCCTGATTAGAAGATGTGCTAGATCCCAGATGAAAATCCACAGGAAAATGTAATTAGTTGAATAAAATTTAGTGCATATGCCCCATGGCTAGTTTTTACATTGCAGTAGCTTGGCTGTTAATTTTTCTTCTTCTTCTTCTAAGTACTGAAAACATGAGATTATCAAGTTAAGGACATAATCATATCACAAAATCAAGTATTATTTTCCAGTGCTTCTATATCCTTTCTGTTTTTTATTATTTAAAAAAAAAAAAGCCTCACTGTTTTTAAAGGGACCAAATTCCCTTTTCATTATAATGGAATAAAAAAATCACCAAGGTTGGAAAAGACCTTGAAGATCATTCAGTCCAACCACCCACCTATCACCAAATATTTTCCACTAAACCATGTCCCTCAGTACAACATCTAAAAGTTTCTTGAAGACCTTGAAGACCTTGAAGACCTCCAGGGTTGGTGACTCCACCCCCTCCCTGGGCAGCCTGTTCCAGTGCCTAACCACTCTTTTGGAGAAGAAATTTTTCCTAACATCTAACCTAAATCTCCCCTGGTACAACTTAAGTCCATTCCCTGTTGGGAAAGTAGAACAAGGAAACTCATAACCTTTGATCGTGGATCATAGTCTGTGATGACCCAGCTATCAGAAAGACTCCCTTTGAAATAAAATGGTCAGCTCTCTTGAGGAAAGATTTGTAGGATCTGAATTCTGGTTCACCAAGTTTCAGGCCAAAGCAGATTTAACAACCACATTATAAACATTTGAAAAATGGAGCATAATAGAAATAGTGACACAACCATAATCATAGAGGCATAAGAAAGCAGAATGTTATAATGTGACAGTGGTTATATGATAATGTAATCCAGGCCTGGAGAGCTTTTAGCTAAATATCACAGAATCACAGAATTGCAGGGGTTGGAAGGGACCTCATGAAATCATTGAGTTCAAACCCCTTCTAAAGCAGGTCCCCATTCAATAGTTTGCATAGGTAGGTATCCAGATGGGTCTCTGTAGAAGGAGACTACACAAACTCTGGGCAAACTGTTCCAGTGCTCCATCACCTTTACTGTAAAGAAGTTCTTCCACTTGTTTGTATGGAACTTCATATGCTCAAGTTTGAGGCCACTGATCCTTGTGCTGCCACTATACACCACTGATTCTGTCATCATCCAATTGCCTCCCATCTCATTTCTGGTATTTATAAACATTAATCAGATTCCCCCTCAGTCTTCTTTTCTCCAGGTTGAGCAGAAACACGTTACTCAGCCTTTCCTCATATGGGAGATGCTCCAGGGCCTTAATCATCTTTGTCGCCCTCCACTGGACTCCTAGGAGATCTCTGACTTTTTTGAACTGAGGAGCCCAGAACTGGACACAGTATTCTAAATGTGGCCTCACCAGGGCAGAGTAGAGGGAGAGAGTCACCTCCCTTGACCTGATGGCCATGCTTTTTTTAATGCACCCCACAATACCTGACTTACTTAGACCTTCATGTAGTCATTCACATTAAAATTCTCTGGTACTCTGATATATAGACCAGGACAGTTTATTTCTCCCTGATGTATACCAGATAAGTATATGCTGAAATACACAATAAATAGGCAGAGTATTAAATTACTGAGGTAGTGTTTCTTAAGACTTTCTTCAGTCCACTATTTAGTAAACAATACCATAAATGCTATATATCCTTCAGAGTGTTAATATGTAACCAGAACAAGCAGAGAACATAGGAAAGGTGGAGAAAAGTTAGATATATAAGCAAGAAAAAGTGAGTTATTGATTTTATTGACTGGTCTGTTAACTTCTGACATTGCAATAAAGCCTTATTTATTTGTATACAGAAGACTCAATTACATAGATACATATCATTTTAACAACTGGGTTATTTACAGCAGAACTGCAGCTTCATAAATAATACAGTCTACAATTTCTCAAGCTGATGTTTATCCAGTGTTACCATTTAGGAAGTTGTGGTGTCCACAAACAGTCTTGGAAGTCATTAAAATAACATTAGTGAAAGCAGTGCTATTGTAACAATACAGATTTGAAGTAAGCTAACATTTAGAAATAGTATGCTTCATAATTATTGAAATGAAACCTATTTCATCCTGTTTACTGTATACAACCTTGAACCTAGGGAGGAATAATTGCATGCACCAGTACAGGCTTGGGGATGACCTGATGGAGAGGAGCTCTGTAGGGAGGGACCTGGGTGTCCTGGTGGACTACAGGTTGACCATGAACCAGCAGTGTGCCCTCATGGCCAAGAGGGCCAATGGNGGGTTGGACTCGATGATCTCTTGAGGTCCCTTCCAACCCCTATGATTCCATGATACTATGATTCTATGAACAAGAATGTCAGTTGTACATGTTATGGAGAAGTGATGGATTTTCCACTGAAGCTCTTTGAATTTCATTTAAATAGTGAATATAATTAGTTTTCAATTTGTTTAAGTGTCTATTTAATCTAGATTGAGTTTTGAATCCAGATATCTATTCCTTAAGGTTAAATTTACTTAGTGCATTACTGTCTGTATTATCAGCAGGTTCTACAGAATAAGCGATCTGGGAAATCATAGAATCATAGAATTATTCGAGTTGGAAGGGACCCTAGAAGGCCATCTGTCCCAACTGCCTGGCACTGAACAGGGACATGTACAGCTAGATCACATTGCTCAGAGCCCAGTCCAGCCTGACCTTGAATTTCTCCAAGGATAGGGCATCCACCACATCTCTGGGCAACCTGTTTTATATCTAGTCTAAAGCTACCATTTTAATTTGAAATTCTGTCTTATAATTACCGACCCTGCTAAAGAGTCTGTCCCCTTCTTTCCTATAGCCTCCCTTGAGATAGTAAAGGGCCATTATCAGATCTCCCCAGAGTCTTCTCTTCTCCAGGCTGAAGAGCATCAACTCTCTCAGACTATCTTTGCAGGGTAGGTGTTCCACCCCTTGGATCATTTTTGTGGCCCTCCTCTGGATGCATTTCAACAGGTCCACGTCTCTCCTGTATCAAGGTCTTCACATCTGGACGCAGTACTCCAGTGAAATTTCATCAGCATAGTGTAGAGGGACAGGATAACCTCCCTTGACCTGCTGACCACTATTCTTTTGATGCAGCCCCAGATACAAGTGGCTTTCTGAGCTGTGAGGGCACATTGCTGGCTCATGTCCAGCTTGCCATCCACCATTCCTTCCAAGTTCTTTTCAGCAGGGCTGTGTTCTATCCTTTCATCTCCGAGGTTGTGCTGATTGTTGGAATTGCCAAGACCCCGATGCAGGACCTTGCAGTTGACTTTGTTAAACCTCATGAGATTCTCTTGGGCTCACTGCTCAAGCCTGTCTGGGTCTCTCTGGATGGCATCCTGTCCCTCAGGCATGTTGACCGCATCACGTAATTTGGTGACGTCCACAAACTTGCTGGGGGGGCACTCAATCCCACTATCAATGTCATTGATACAGATGTTAAAGAACATTGATGCCAGTACTGATCCCTGAGGGACACCACTCATCACTAATCCCCATCCAGACATTGAGGCATTGACCTCCACTCTCTGAGTATGATCTTGCAACCAGTTCCTTGTCCACTAAACAGTCTACCCATCAAATCCATACCTGTCAAATTTGGAGGGAAGGATGTTGTGGAATACCGTGTCAAAGGCATTACTAAAGTCCAGATAGATTGCATCAGTGGATCTTCCCTTGTACACTGATACAGTTACACTATCATAGAAGGCCACTGGGTTTGTCAGGCAGGACTTGCCTGACTTCCTACATCTGAGGATGGAGAGTAGGAGGTTTTTGTGCCAATGTAAGAACATAAGGAAAATATGAAGAGGTTTTTTGTCAAACAGAACGTGTATACCTTGCAGAGTTTGTGTGTAGTTTCCTTCAGCATGGAGGAAGAGTATCCCTAGAGCCCTACGTGCAGACATTGCACCACAACAAATGTGTTTGCCATAAAGGTAGAGCAGTGTCAGATGATGCGAAGTCTGCAACTGGAAGAAGCTGCGTGCTGGTAATACTTGCCAATATAACCACTCTAATTTTACATCCTCACTTGGTCCAGAATGTCTCTAAACTCTGAGATCCTGATAATGCTCTCCGTGTATGAGATAAAAGGAGATGGTGAAGGTCTCACAAGAACTGTATGATAGTCAAGCCTAATTTTTTCTTCTGTTGGTTTAGCACCTGATCTCTCAGATTTTTCCTTCTCTTATGGCCGCTATGAGGAAAGGTTGATGGAAGAGTAGTCTGTTTTAAACCAAACCTGACTGTCCCTCAAAGCCAGTGACACTAGAAGATACTAAGAAAGTAATGGGAATCTATATCAGGTGCACTGAGCTATGGGTAGGATGCTGAGGGATCTAACTTGTGGGAAGGGTGGGTCCAGAATCCTGTCTGCGTGCTCCACTGTGGCCAGAGAGAGGCTAGCTTCTGCCTCTAGATACTGGCTTATTTTTTGTACATATAGCTAGATTCTTCTAAAGGGTTACTCAGGACAAAATCAGATGGTACAGTTCTTACAGAAAAACAGAATAGTTAAAAAATGTTCTCTTTGAAAGTGTTTTTAGAAGGAATTGGTGATTACTTTTTGCCCAACTCCAAATTATGTTTAGTAGGCACGTACACATAGTCTGAGATCTGACATAATCCTCAAAATAAATAATATGACAAATGGAAGCTGATGTTGGTTTTGTGTTGTTGTGTAATGGAGTTAGAGTAATGGCAGGACAATAATATAACAGAATTCTGCAAAGCCCTCACTCTGCTTGACTTTAAGTGGAAGTAAAATCTTAGAAATGAGAGGACAATAAAATAATACTTTGTAAAAAGGATAAAAGAATAATGTTACCTAAGTCTATTAGTGACATAACACACTATGAATGCACTTAAATTAATAGCATCTTTTACTGGTAGATATTTTGCAATTACTGTAATGTTGAAAAAATAAACACAACAAGAATATAAAAATGAAAAGCATTTAATTTGTTTAAAAATGTATGTCTATCTGTAGGGAGGCAACCATGTATAAATGAACACAAGCTTTCAACTGGATTAGAAACTGTATATTCCATATGGTTTAATTTTCTCTCTATGAAGCAAGTTTCCTGCCACTGGCTTGGTATTCTGGCAAAGCTAAGTCATGCAGAACTTCTTGCTTATTTTCTTCATGCACAACATGCTCTTACAAAAGAAGTCTTGCCCGTGATAAGGGGCTACTAGCCAGGATATCTTCCATACAATATGACTGTCTTGGAATATATGTCTGTTATGAGTAAAGCTTTTTAACCTGCACTGTATTCTTAAACCTTTCCTAGAGAACTAATCCAAGACAGGTAAAGTCCAGCAGGAATCTGACATAGAAACAAGGACAAAATATTCCTGGAACAATGGCTAAATGTTTGTAAGCCACTTGATTCTTTATTTAAAGTATTTTTTTATTGCACGAAAGACTATCTTCATGGTTGCTACAAACTTCTTCACTTGGTCCAGTAAATAGCTGCTCATATTTGGGAGACAGACAGGATAATATGCCAACTACTAGTCTCTAGGTCTGTTATTTTTGTGTTGTTAGCTTCTGGTCCACTGAAGAGGGAATGAATGGAGGTAGGAGGAATGAAAAGCCCTTGTCATGTGTTTTAGGCTTGATTTTGTGACCGTCAGGCTTGATGTAGCTTGCAAGACCTGGCTGGCAGAACAAATAAAAAAATAAAGTGTTTGGGAACTCCTGGCAAAGCCCCTTGTAAATAGTCACTAAAGTTGATTTCAGACAACAGCAAAGAGACAGAAGTTAATTCAGTTCAAGACTTTCCAGATCTGGAGGCATGCATACCAGGAGTTTCTTCAGCTAGCAGCCACGCTTTCATTTGAAATAATGGCCTACCCTGCTGAGGCCCATCAGGAGGACTTGCTGCAGGTATCAGCCAAGCCAAGCTACTTTAGAAAGGAGAGGACTGTTGAATTTTTGTAGCTAGGAATTTCTGAAGTGTGCAGCTAAATAGGTTTATAATGTAGACTTACTGGCATTGTGATTTAGCCTGATCTGGTAGCATAGTCTCCTGCATACAGAGTTGCTGCAGCTGCTAAGGCTTCCTCTTGGATCCCACCTGGACTCCTGCAGCATGCTGCTCTGTGGGACAGCTCTGTCAAGAGTCTCAATAAAGTCTGAACAGCTGAACAACCTGTAATGAGACACTTGATGGAGCTGCCCCACAGGGCTGTGTAAAGACCACAGCAGAGAGTGTGAAATTGTTAAAGACACCGCAGGGATGAAACCAGACAGTGAACTCAGTAGCAAGAGTGATAAACCAGTGTTGCTTGACCGTATCTGCTGGACGGGGATGATCTGGTAGGCATTTACATATATTGTGGGGTGCATTTCACTGAACACTGGCTTTGCTGACGATGTAAGTTGCCCGGTGCTTTCACTGAGTTTAAATGAACATTTCCTCCCTTAACTGAATATTCCCTGCTCACTGAACCAGACAATTTGAATTCCTAAACAGGTTCTCACAGAATGGATAGAACACTACCTCATCCCCTCCCCACTTTACAGCTTTTTCTTTCAATTTCCTGGAAAATGTTGGTTAAATTTGTCATTAGATGAGGTCAGCCCCATCCTTTGTAAATAAGCCTATAAGCGTAGCCTCTAAAAAAAAAAAAAAAAAAACGAGCCACACTACCCTTGTCTTCCCCTTAAATGCCTGAATTATTGCACACTAGAGGCTGTCCACATGTTTTGCCTGGCTTTTACCAGCCTGTAGTGCCAACAGCCAAGCCCATAATACATAAATTGCACAAGGTTCCCCAGGCAAAAAGCAATGTATATCCTGATAAGGTACCATCATAGCATACCTCATTTTGGGGAATGCCCGGGAGTCAGATTGGGAGGGTGAGTGTCAGGGAGTTGAGCATTTGGTGAAAAGCATGACTTAGCCTCTGCTCTGTTATGAGGAAAAAAAAAATACCAAACATGCATGGATAAATGCTGTAAAAATCATTTAAAATTGTTAGATATAGAAAGATGGCAAACTGTGGCAGTTGTTCTAAAAAAGATCGTCTTTAATGTGCTCACTCTTTGGCATTTAGTAAGCTGGCAGTGATGGAAAGAAAGGGAAGTTTAATTTAGAGAAGCCTCTTGCCCTTCTTAGCTAGAGATCAGCTGCCCAACATGAAATAATAATGCATTCAACTGTCCATCTTCTGGTAAGTAACCTTTATCATCATTGCATTCACCAGCACTATCAGCAAACAGTGAGTATGAAATGTTGTATGAATTCAGGGAAAACTGATAGGGTCATTGTGACCTTAATGTGATTATATTTGTGCTAATGCATACAGTATAAAAGAAACTAGAATTCTCAATATGAAGGGTTCAATTCATAAAAAATGTATGTACCATTAACAAGGGATTTTTATGCACTGTACGTAGGGGGTGAAGAAAAGTAGAATGAGTCTACTTTGAATAAAGAACACAGTTTTGCAATTATATTCCTTCCCTTTTTCTGCAGTAGCTACACTCCTCGTACAAAGTCTCTAAAGTGGAAGAATATAGGATTTCTTCAATTATTATTTTTAATGGAGTAAAGGAGAAAGGAATAAAAATAAGACAATGAAAGAGGAACAAAATTAAAGATGTGGGAGAAAATTTAAGACAGATAGCAGAATTGGAGTTTTGCATTATTGTAGTTTTTATGTTTGGTGGTAAATATGGTGGTTGCCCATAAGAAGTTCTCTGTGAAATAAATCACTTTAATAGCTTAATTTTCATTATAAACAGTTGTTGAGGTTTAATGTTATCAGTCCTGATCCAGAAAGATTCAGGTGTGCAAACACAAGCTAAGCACTGAGTATATATGTGTAATGAGCTCAGTGATTTCAGCTAGCTTGTGTCTTCCCAGAGACGATTCTTTAGGAGAAAATATCCCCAGGGACCAGAGAAAGGCAAGGTTTAGTGCACTGCTGGCAGGCTGATTTTGAGCTCTACTGTAATTTTGGTAGCTTTGCTGTAGCAACTGTGTGGCAGTTTCAGATAAGTAAAAAACTGTAGGATTTTACTTACTTAAGTACTGAATGATACAGTCAGTAAAGCAAATCTGCTCTATTCATTCAGCTGTCTAATTCAATCCATCTTAAAGGCAGGTTTCTTAGCTGTTCTATACAAGATACTGTATTGACATATATGTCAATATGATAGATCAATATGGTGTTTCCTTATCAAACTGTAAACATTTTCAAAGGTAAACTAGAAGATTTTTGTCCATAGATAGGTAGGGAAAAATTAAGAGTCAGGCTGAAGTTATGTAAGTTGAGACAAAGGAGAAGAACTGACACTGTGAAAGACGAGCACATTATTTGGATGTTTTACAAAAATGACCAGCAGTAAATAGATCTAACACTACTAGGTTTCAGAGTTAACAACTGCTGATGGTAACTGCACAGGCCCTGGTCTCCCAACTGCTTCGTTTTCTTTGTGAGGCCGAAATCACTTCTTAAAAGTAAAAGCTCAGAATCTGAAGCAGAGGTCAGCAGGAAAAGGTGAATTGCGTACTGAGCTGTGAATTAACTTGATATATAGAGAAGTTTGATAGGATCCAGATGAGTGAATTATATGCTGCATCTCACTCATGGGCTGGAAGAAGACAACTATCTGACTATTAAATTAAATATGAGAAGTCCATGCTTGAATACAGACCTTTCAGTGGGTGATTCATTAATGTCATTTCATTTCTGAGTTTGGTTTTCTTTGCTAAAGAAACAGGAATATCTCCACTCATAACCGTGAGATAATGCCAGTTTAAAACAAATTCAGTACAAAATCTCAACTTTATATTCTCTGAGCATTGTAAAATGTAGATCTGTTTGTGAATTTTTGTGTAGTGATCTGTTTAGTATTGATGAGGTTATTTGGAAGGGCTTCCTATCTACATGTCCAACCTCCAAGGTATCAGGAAAACAGTGAAACTGAGAGCTGCAGTATGGTACTTCTTGGCTGAATGAGCATTGTTTGGGGAGAATGCTATATTTGTATTGTTATCAGCTGCATCTTTTTGGTTCAGCTACTAAACTTTGTCAGCAAGATTGCTCCTGTTATAATTGCTGACAATTAAGTGCACATTCAAGAAAGAGCTGAGTTATTTTAATTAGAGATGATGGTCTTCCACTCACAGTATGTGATAGTTTGAATATTATCTGTCAGTGTATTTCATTATTTTAAAAAGGTTATTTTTTTTCCCCTGCTAATAGGGCCTGTGATCTAAATGCAGCTATGTTAGTTACTCAGACAATGACTTTATTAGTTCTTAAAATGTAAGACTATTTTTTTTCACAGGCAGTACCCTCACTTCTATGATTTCAGTCTTAAATACAAATCTTAATGTGAATTGGCTCAATGGGGAAGAAAAAAATCAACTCTTGATTCCTTATTAATACAGCTACTAAGAGTTAAATACAAGTAATTTAATGTGACATGTAGAACTGTATCTAACAGTTTTAATGTGGACTGTTGCTTGCAATGCCACTTTTTTTTATTAATTTTGATTCATTGCAATTATTTGCTTAAATTGTTATTTCAAAAGGATTTATATATTCTTTTGACTTGCTATTACTGTATTTGTTTTTCAAAGCTCTGAGTACTAGAAAGGGATGACCCAGCATCTCCTCAGTTCCTATACAAACACAGGACACATTAATGTTGAATTAATTTCTTGAAGACAGAGAAGAAATTAATCGTGTTCAGATCATGTGCTTAGTCTAGCTCCATGCTGTGCTTTGAACACTGGCTTGGGTGAGATTTGGAGCAAAGTTTTAGAGTTTCCTGAACTACATAACTACAGCTGAAGGGATCTGGGTGCCTAAACTGTGCTGATTTGAACATCTGGACCTAAGTCTCTACATCCACAAAAGGGGGATTGGAGCGGTCCCTCCTTTGTGTAGGGGAACACTGAGATAAAGGTGTTTGGAGCTCAGTTACCTGTTTGTCTGCTGAAGAAATGTACAAAACTCAAGAAAGGAAACTGGAGAGATTGGTTATAAGTAGTGCTTTTGCAGTTGTTATTTCACATTATGCTCAGAAACCTTGGGATGTGGAATTTTTTTCCTCTCTGACATTCCTCATGTGGTTTTCTCATTTTCAAGATGCGTGTTGTTAAACAAGGGTTTTGCTTGCTTTGGGGGATTTTATTATATTTTTTCATATGGGGAGTTGAGGGTTGCCTTTCTTTTACTTAAGCTTTATTTCAAATAATAATTTATTTTAAGAGGGCTATTTTACAATGTTTACAGTGCACTTCAATTTTTTATTATGTCATGCCCTCTCAGCCCCTTGGTGGGATGAGAGGTGAATGTATGTATTATATAATTTATAATTAATTTATGATGA
Organism: Odontophorus gujanensis; assembly: GCA_013399175.1. NCBI lineage: Eukaryota > Metazoa > Chordata > Aves > Galliformes > Odontophoridae > Odontophorus > Odontophorus gujanensis. The sequence continues at coordinate 100,362 of VXAB01011508.1, forward strand.
ATCACATATGATGAATACTGCTTATTAAATATTAAAGCCTTGTCTACAACCATGCAGCAATGGTAGTAGCTCACCTATCTGTTCCTGTGGCAGTACCGAGTCAGCTCACTAAGCTGGGCTAAGGCAGCTCTCAGTTTTGAGAGAAGTCTCAGCTGTCTTAAGGGAGAATTACCTCTTGCCTTCCCTTTGCCGCACGTGCACCAGCAAGCACAGGTGTAATGAGAACACTATCTCCAAAGTCTGGTTGAGAAATGAAGGGTGTTACTGGTAACCCCTCAGCTCTGATCCTTTCCACAGTCCCATTGTAGATTGAAGACTGCACAGCACTGGAGGGCTGCCCAGCACAAGGTGACTGCCTGGGTCTGGGCAAGTGGAAAATTTAGGCTCAGTTCTGATGGCCTGTTTCTATTAGCAGGGAGTGAAATGTTGACAGTGGAATTAATCTACCTGCAGAGGTCATTCTAGCATCTGGAACTAATGAGCTTCCAAATCAAGGTGGTAATGCTGAGGGGAAAATAGTGCAAGGGCTCACATGCTGCCAGGATTGGCCACTGGTCTCAAGAAGGGTTTTTTCCAGCTGAGCAGCAGTGAGCCTGTGAATCAGAAACAGCACATGTGACAGAGCACTCTCCCAACTCTTCTGATTTCATGAACTCAGAGGGATTCACCCCATGAGCATTATTAGGTAGAAAGGGAAAAGTCGCCTTCTATCAGGGTTTTGTGCTTTGACTTTCTGGGTGCTCTGACATGTGCTCCTCACTGAAGACCATATGCAGTAAAGAACAAATGCTGCCACTTAGTGCAATGCAGCAGAACTTAATCCTGAAATTTTTGCTGTTCCATGTTTACTGGCAGCTTGGCAGGCTGCTTTTCTTGTGTTCTGGAAAAAAGAAAAAAGAAAACCTGACTTGAGTGGCTGTTGTTGAAGGATTGGAAGAGGCCTAAGTATTTTGTAAGTGTGTGAGGAATATCTGAGGTATATTATGAGGAATGTATGAAGTATGAGACGTGAGTATGAGAGGAAATGTGAGAATTTTGTTTTGGGAATACAGTATGTATAATTTAATACAAGGTGCTATCTAAGACCACACTCACACACGTGCAAGTATGTACTGTCTTACTGAGATGACTGCTTCATGTGGAAAGTGAGCTAAAAGAAGCAGGCAGAGTGTTCAAGCAGTGGAATTAAAAGATATATCATCTGCAATGAGTGACCATATGAAAGGAATGCAATCCTAAGTGATTCCAATTAGTGCAATGCAAAAAGAAAGGAATGCAATTCATTTTGGTTTTACGGTTCTGTATAACCCACTTGTACAACATGAGACTTGTGAGATGGAATACTGCAAAATCCTTAGGGTATGGATAACAGAAAACAGTGGTTCTTAGCTGTACCAGGAAAAAATACTGAAGCACAGGCATATTCCTTCAGAACTTCTTATTTATTTTCTGAGAGCTCAAGCTATAGTAATTGCAACAAAATCTAATTCTAGTAAATATTTGACTCCAGATTTGCTCTTCTCTCAGAGCTTTCATAGTGTAATTTAATGACATGACAGATTATCAAGAGCTTGTTTTAATATTAACTAAATCACATGCAAAGACAAAATTCTCAGCCCTTAAAATTGCATAAACAAAGTTGATTTGTAAGAGTTGATCTTAATGGGGAATGATATATTCATTGGTTTTGAGTCTTTGATCTAATATTGCTTTATACATGAGCTGTAATGAGAAGATTAAAAGAAAACCATATAATAGTATGTGGAAATTACCAAAGGTAAAATTGCTTATAGTTACGTAGCACCATATAATGTACAGGAGGAGTCCATACTGAAGAAAACCTACGTTTGATCTTAGAGATAGCAGCAAGCCTAGGACTGAAATGCATTTGAAAGAAACTGTTTTCTTCACGTCTCACATATCTAGTTACATTTTTCTTCTCAGGTAACTCAGATGAGTAAATTGCACGTAAAAATTATTGTGCATCTTTTTTTTACATGTTATTAGGCAATTGTTGGCATGCTCACCAATTATAGTTGGTCATCTAATTCTCATTATTAAATCACCACGGTCATGAAGATGCCAAGCATACTTTTACAGAATTCACTTTATAAAATGTCAGTAAATCTGTGTGTTTTTATTACTTCCAAATCAGATATTTCAATAGAATGTTTGTAAGTATTCCCAAAGCAGTGTCCATTTCTGACTTTGAGACCACACAAATATATTACAAATTAATCAGATTTTCTGATTTCCACATAAGTCTGCACACTTATTGTTTAATCCTATTCTAAAATGCTGTTATGATTGACACCTTGCTGTAGAGATAGAAGTCAATTGAATAATATGTAGCAGTCAATTTTATTTGTACCTTAATGTGCTGAAGTATTTTTTTCACATTTCCATTATTTATAAGCCTGTCCCCTTAGAGAATATATAGAAGAATTTGTTTTAAATGAGCTGATAATACCCTCTTTAAAATTTATAAGTATGACAGAGTCATATCCTTTCTCCTGAGCACACCATGGTGTGCCAATAAACTGGTTCTGAATTGTCTTGCACTTGCTATTCATAGGACAAACATTGGAAAAGAGCATCTTGTTAAGGTTTACTCAGAATGGGATTTCATCCACACATCACAAAGAACAAAAGCTATCATACTAACCAGGAAACCTGAAGACATTGCCAGGATTTTCTTTTTAAAAGACCACAGTAGTCCTGCAGCTACTTCTGATACTTGCTGCCAATCTTTCAGCTTCAAAGGCGAATGTGGACCTGATCTTGCCATCAGTGCTGAAAAAGTTTGTGAATCGATGCGAATCCTACACCTGGAGGAAATAGAAGATATGGACTTAGTTTTGAAAACATCTTGGTACTTTGTTACAACTGATAGGGCATTTTTTCTTTCCCTTTTTCCTTTTCAAATCTGTTTTGCAGGCTTCAGCAAAATCCAGTAGGGCTGGACTCTGTTCTGTGCTTAGCGAGTCATTAGTGCCCAGCATACAGTTTGATTGCTGGATATTGATCAACTTAATAAATGGTGAACAGCCTCGGTTTCACATAATTTTGTTCTCCCCCCACATGCAATTTAGAAAACAAGGGAAATAGCTGTCATTCGGGAGCATACTTGTTCTCAGTTTTCATAGTGCCTTTTTATTGTGCCTCAGTAAGTGGCAAAAAAAAAAAAAAAAAA